>BKZX01024439.1:0-33311 GCA_014362285.1 Fagus crenata | reverse complement strand
TTCCTTCCAGTCTGATTTTCCACTTCTGCTTTCCAAATCTTAAATTTAGCAAAAGCCTCGAACTTGTTCTTCAAGAAATAAACCCAAGCTTTTCTGGAATAATCATCAATGAAGCTCATAAAATATTGAGCTCCTCCTTTCGAACGAGTTCTCACTGGCCCCCAAATATCTGAATGCACGTAGTCCAATATACCCTTTGTCTTGTGTGTGGCAGTTTTAAATCGCACCCTACACTGCTTGCCCATAATACAGTATTTGCAAAAATCTAATTTGCATGACTTAATCCCAGTCAACAGATTTCTTTTGTGCAATTCCCTCATACCACGCTCACTCATATGCCCTAGCCGCATATGCCACAAGAGTGTATCATCATCCTCAGACTCAGCTACTGCAGCAACTCCACCTAGAATGGTATTTCCTAGCAATTTATAAACATTGCTACTTATTTTCTGACCTGTCATCACAATCATAGCACCCTTTGAAACTTTCATTATCCCATTCTCAGACTTATAGCTATAGCCTTTTGAGTCTAGGGTTCCTAATGAAATCAAATTCTTTCTCATATCTGGGATATGTCTAACCTCTTCTAATGTTCTCACCACACCATCGGACATCTTAATTTTAATTGTTCCCATTCCAATAATTGTGCATGTAGCATCATTACCCATTCGAACAGAACCACAAATAATTGACCTATAAGTGTCAAACCAGTTCCTGTGGGGAGTCACGTGAAAAGAACATGCAGAATCCAGAAGCCAAGAATTGTTTAAACCGTCAGTGCTTGATGAAACAGAAAGCATGTCGCCATCAGATTCCGAGTTTGCTACTACGTTGATAGATGTAGAGGACTCTTCCTTCCCCTTATTCCATTCTGGACAATCTCGCTTCATATGCCCCTTCTTTTGGCATTTGAAGCACTTTACTATCTTGCTCTTGGATTTAGATCTTCCCCTAGCAGATTTGTCATCCTTGTCTTTCTTCCTTCCATGATCTTGATAACCCTTTACTACTAGCCCTTCACCAGAACTCTCAGCTGAATCCTTATGTTTCCGTTGGTAGTGATCCAACAGGGCTCTTGAAATTTCTTCTAATTCCAGAGTTTCTTTTCCGTAGAGTAGGGTCGTCACCAGGTGTTCGTAGGAAGCCGGGAGGGAGGTTAGGAGCATCATTGCCTTATCTTCATCCTCGAATTTTATATCAATTCCTAACATATCACTAATGATTTGTTTGAAGGTATTGATGTGCTGCCTCAGGTCCGCACCCTCTGTCATCTTAAGCCCATACAACTTTTGCTTTAGATGCAGTTTGTTCGTGAGGGATTTTGACATATATCTTTTCTCTATATTCAACCAAATCCCTGCAGTTGAGTTCTCCTCCATGATATCGTACATGACTTCGTCTGCTAGTAATAGTTGAATTGTACTCACCGCCTTCATGTCTAGTTCTTCCCATTCATCGTCTGTCATCTTCTCTGGTTTCTTTGTCTTCCCATACAAAGCCTTCACCAAACCTTGCTGCACTAACAAATCCTTCACCCTTCTTTGCCATAGCCCAAAGTTACCAGTCCCGTCGAACTTAACTAGGCCTACCGTCGCAATAGAAGCATTAATTGCCATTGTTTCGACCAACAGCTCTCATACCAATTGTTGTGAAAATTAACTGTTTGCGCAAGATTAAAGAAGAGAGAAAGAGATCAAACACACAAATAAAGAACACAAGAATTTACGTGGTTTGGCAATATGCCTACATCCACCGGCGACGACAAGGAGAAAGCATCACTAAGAAAATAGGGAGATTACAATAGTGGCACCTGGACTCTCTCAAAGAACCCAAACCCCAATTACACCCTAACCTCTCTCTCACCAAGAATAAACCTAGAGAAAGACCCTTCTCTAATTATTCTATATTGTGGCACACAAATAAGACCTAAAGCCTTATATATATAGCAAGGGGTATTGCTGAATCCTACCAAAACAAGGACTTGGCATAAAGTCAATTATTTTATTTGACCAATTAAGGTCACCGACTCAACAGTTTCATACAAAGAACTGTACCAGGCAACTAGTGGATTTTCTCCGAGTAATTTAATTGGATCTGGCAGTTTTGGCTCTGTATATAAAGGAGTTCTTCATCCGGAAGAAAAATCAATTGCTGTAAAGGCCCTTAACCTTCAACACAAGGGTGCTTCCAAGAGCTTCATGGCCGAATGTAATGTCTTAAGAAACATCCGACACAGGAATCTTGTTAAGATATTAACATGTTGCTCTAGCATGGATTACAATGGGAATAAGTTCAAAGCTCTAGTCTTTGAATTTATGACAAACGGAAGCTTGGATATTTGGCTGCATCCAGGGATAGACAACGAAAACCAATCAAGGAACTTTAGCCTTCTTCAAAGACTAAATGTGGCAATTGATGTGGCTTCTGCAATAGATTATCTTCACAACCATTATGCAACCAATAATTCATTGTGATATAAACCCAAGCAATGTTCTTCTTGATAAGGACATGGTTGCTCATGTAAGCGATTTTGGTTTAGCGAGACTCCTCTCAATCACCGATGATTCTTCTAGAAAGCAAAACAGTACAATTGGGATAAAGGGATCAATTGGTTACGCCGCTCCAGGTAACATCTTTTTAATTCTTCTAGCTAAACCTTTATATATCTTTACATATATTGTTACAAATAATTATTTCAAACTGATTATGCTGTTTTTGGCAATTACCTTACTATCAAGAGAAGATACTGATATTGACTCTCTCTCTCTCTCCCTTTATTAACTTGCACACATAGAAGCACACCTAGCTACTCAATGTACAATTCTCTTTTAATTGAAGAATTTAAAGCAAACAAAAGCATTAAACATGATTGAAGCCTTGATAAAATTTTTTTGATCGTTTAAGCCTTGGATAGCTTTGATTAGTTGAGACATTGCTGACTATCCATTGACTAATGTATCTAGGGTTTCCTAGGGTTTACTATGTATTTACTATACTGTCCCTAGTTTAGGACTATATATATTCTCTTAGCTGTACATGTTTAATCAGAATACACAATATATAGTTTATTCTCTCTGTCTGTCTGTGCTTCTCTCTCTAAACTTAACATGGTATCAGAGCCAAATTAATCTTTTGGCATTGTGATTCTTAAAACTAGTCTAGGGTTTTCTGAAAGTAATTTTTCTCCAAAAAACAGCCATGCCTCTCTTCTCCTGCAATTGCTTCCAGAGACCTCCGTTCCTCCTATTCTGCCTACCGCTCTAATCGTCAGAGCTTGTTTTCCAAAACCTGAAAAATCTCATCGCCAGAAACCTCTCCACGCGCCACCACGCGCCTAATCTGTCTCCGGCAAACCCACCGGTTCTGATCTCCGCCGCCGCCTCTAGGCTACTCTGTTTATCTTTTGAGAGACATCCAAGGCTTCGTCTCGTCAAGATGAATCTCCACCAGAAATATCAAAGCCAGAAAACGCCCCACGCGCCGGTGAAGCTTCCGGCCTTTTTTTTGCTCAGATCCACGTGCCCCGACCCGACCCGACCCGCGACCCAACCCGCCACGCGACCCGCGTGTTCTGTGAGCTGCTGACGTTAGCCCTACATCTTGCTGACGTCAGCCCTAGCTAAAAATAAAAAAAATAAAAAAATAAAAAAAAGGAAAAAAGGCTTACCCATTTTTTTTGTTTTTCTCATTTGTTCTTTTCAGGTATTTCCGATGGATAAAAATGAACTTCCCAGGACTATTACCACCATTCTCAATGGGCACAATTATGTTCTGTGGTCCCAAGACATGCGCAGCTTCCTCAAAGGCCATTGTTTATGGCGTTATGTCACAGGTGAAATCCAAGCTCCTGTTCGTTCTAAGGATGAAGAAGACATGAAATTTGCTGATCGTCTTGAAGATTGGGATTGCAAGAATCACCAAATCATTACCTGGTTTCGCCACTCTACTGTACCTTCCATTCATCAGCAATTTGGTCGCTATGAAAATGCTAAGGATGTTTGGGATTTTCTGAGTCTTCATTATACTACTGCTGGCCTTTCTCACGAGTATCAACTTTGGGGTCTTCTTGTCAATATGAAACAAACGCCTAGGCAACCGATCAATGAGTTCCTTTTTGGTATGCAGTCTATTTGGGATCAGATGGAGCAGTCTACCCATATTGTCAAGGATCCTGCAGATGCAGCAATCTTAGCTACCAAACGAGATCAGTTTCATCTTATCCAGTTCCTGATGGCCTTGACTTCTGAGTTTGAACCAGTTCGTGCTACTTTGCTTCAGCAGGTCCCTCTCCCTACTCTGGAATTTGCTATGAGTCAGCTTCTCTCTCATGAGACCCGTCTTCGCACTCTTCAATCCCATCATCCTGATGCGGTCCTTGCTACTGCTACACGTCCTTCAAGCTCTTCCTCATCTAGGAATGGTCCGAAATATTGCAAGAACTGTCATAAGCAGGGACATCTTTTGGTTGAATGCTCGACCATCCAATGTCGATATTGTCACAAGATTGGTCACATTGTCTACAATTGCCCTACCAAGCCTCCCAAGCCAGGTCAATAAGGCATTCTTCCAAGGCCTGTTAATCACTCTGTTGCTGCTGCTGCTGAAGACTCACCCTCTGATCCCTCTCTCTCATCTATCCCGGTTAGTGAGTTAGGACCAATGGTCTTTACCATGGTCAAACAATTTTTGTCCTCCTCTGATAAGGTTTCCTCTGCTGTCTCAGGTAATACTTGGTATTTTGATTCTGCTTGTTGTAATCATATGTCTCCTGATTCTCAGCTATTTTCTTCTATTATTCCTACTACTCATGCTCCTCTTATTCAAACTACTAATGGCTCGCACCTTGCTGCTAGTCATACTGGTTCTGTTTCCACCTCTACACTATCTCTATCTGACACATATCTTATTCCCAACCTCACTCTCAATCTCATCTCTGTTGGTCAATTATGTGAACTTGGTTTTGACTTGTGGTTTGGTTCTTCTGGTTGTCGTGTGCAGGATCCTCGGACGAATCAGGCTCTTGGGACAGGCCGTAGAGTGGGACGGATGTTCGAGCTCACTTCACTTTACCTACCTACCACATCGACACCCCTTCCGTCTCATGTTGCTCATACTGCTTCTGTTTTTCCTTTAAGTCTTTGGCATTTACGTTTAGGTCATGTGTCAGTTCAAAAACTTCGCACTTTAATTTCTAGTGGTTTTTTGGGTCAAGTCAAACATGATTCAGTTGACTGTGTATCTTGTCAGTTGACCAAACAACCCGCTTTATCTTTTAATAATAGTGACTCTTTTTCTCATGCCTCTTTTGACTTGATTCACTCTGATATTTGGGGACCTAGCCCCACTGCTACTGTAGGTGGATCTAAATACTTTGTCATATTTGTTGATGATTTCTCTCGATATACATGGATCTACCTTATGCACAATCGCTTTGAATTATCTCAAATCTATCGCACTTTTGCCCAAATGATCTCCACCCAGTTTTCAAAAACCATTAAAATCTTTCGCACTGATAATGCCATGGAATATAGAGACTCTCAATTTCTTGATTTCATTCACACACAAGGCACTATTATTCAACGTTCTTGTGCAGGAACCTCTCAGCAAAATGGTAGGGCTGAACGCAAATACCGCCACATTCTTGACTCTGTTAGGGCTTTCCTCATTTTTGCTTCATGTCCTGAACGTTTTTTGGGGGAAGCCGCTCTCACTGCTGTCTACACCATCAACCGTCTTCCATCCTTAGCTCTCCAAAATGTGACTCCCTTTGAACGTCTCTATGGTACTCTAGCTTCCTATTCTTCTCTTCGTGTCTTTGGCTGTGCATGCTTTGTTTTACTTCAGCCACATGAACATTCCAAATTAGAACCTCGATCTTGTCTATGTTGTTTTCTTGGGTATGGGATTGAACACAAAGGTTATCGTTGTTGGGACCCTATCTCTCAACGTCTTCGCATTTCTCGTCATGTTGTTTTCTGGGAACATACCATGTTTAATTCCCTTTCCAAGTTTACAACTTGCTCCACCCCTTCTTTTTTTACTAATCCATCACTGCCTTGTTTCCTATATCTCCTGTTGATTCTCCAGTTTCTCCTCTAGCACCTCCACTAGCTGTGGATCCTGTCCTTGATCAGACTCCTGACCTCCCTCTTGCTGCTCCTCCTGCTGACTCTCTGGCTTCGCCCCAAGAACCTGCACCGCCAGTGGATCGTGTCACTGATCAGACTCATCTCCTCCCCCTTCGTCGCTCTGACCGGGTAAGAGCACCTCCTGCTCATTTGCGTGATTATTCTTGTTTTTCAGCTGTACTTTCCCTTCATGAGCCTCACACCTATCGTGAGGTCTGTACTAACCCTCTTTGGCAGCAAGCAATGACAGAGGAACTTCAGGCTTTGGAAAAGACTCATACTTGGGACTTGGTTGATTTGCCTCATGGTAAATCTGCCATTGGCTGCAAATGGGTCTACAAGATCAAGACCAAATCTGATGGCTCTATTGAACGGTATAAGACTCGTCTTGTTGCCAAGGGATATGCTCAAGAATATGGGATTGACTATGAGGAGACTTTTGCTCCTGTTGCTCGTATTACCTCTGTTCGCAGTCTTTTTGCTATTACTGCAGTTCATCAATGGCCTCTTTTTCAGATGGATGTTAAGAATGCTTTTTTAAATGGTGATCTCATTGAAGAAGTCTATATGCAGGCACCTCCAGGTTATTCAGACTGTCCTGACAAAGTTTGCCTCCTTCGTCGTGCTCTTTATGGTCTTAAGCAAGCTCCTCGAGCCTGGTTTGCCAAGTTTAGCAGTATTGTACATCAGTTTGGCTTCTCATCCAGTTCTCATGATACAACATTATTTATCCGCCGATCTGATAAGGGTATGATTCTTCTTCTACTATATGTTAATGACATGATCATTACTGGGGATGATCACTCTGGCATTTCTGATTTCAAGCTATTTCTTCACCAACAATTTGAAATGAAGGATCTTGGTCATCTGAGCTACTTCCTAGGCCTTGAGGTCTCTTCTGATTCCACTGGTTACTATCTCTCTCAGGCGAAGTATGCCTCTGACTTGTTATCTCGTGCTGGCCTGACTGACACTAAAGTTGTTTCTACACCCCTTGAGATGAATGCTCGCCTTACTCCCTTGGATGGCACACCTCTCCGTGATGCCACTCTCTATCGTCAGCTTGTTGGCAGCTTAGTCTATCTCACTGTAACCCGCCCTGATATTGCTCATGCTGTTCATTTGGTGAGTCAATTCTTATCTGCTCCCCATTCTACACACTATGCTGTAGTGATTCACATTTTTCGCTATATCAAGGGTACTATGTTTCACGGACTTCACTTCTCTGCTCACTCCACCCTTGACCTCTGTGCTTATTTTGATGCTGATTGGGCTGGGGATCCTACTGACCGCCGCTCTACTACTGGATTTTGTTTCTTTTTGGGAAACTCTCTTATTTCTTAGCGCAGTAAGAAACAACATATTGTGTCTCGCTCTAGCATTGAGACAGAGTACCGTGCTCTGGCTGATACTACTTCTGAACTTCTTGCTCTTCGTTGGCTGTTGGAAGATATGGGTCTTACACATTCTTCACCGACTATCATACATGGTGACAACCGTAGTGCTATTCAAATTGCGTATAATGATGTTTTCCATGAGCGCAGCAAGCATATTGAGATTGATTGTCATCTTGTGCGTCATCATCTGTCTGCTGGCATCCTACATCTTCTTCCAGTTAGCTCTTCTGATCAGACTGTTGACATCTTTACGAAAACTTTTCCTCCTAGTTGTTTTCGTGATCTTGTTTCCAAACTCAAGATAGCTTCTGTCAGACCACCTTGAGTTTAAGGGGGGATGTTAACATATGTATATAGGGTTTACTAGGGTTTACTCTGTATTTACTATACTGTCCCTAGTTTAGGACTATATATATTCTCTTAGCTGTACATGTTTAATCAGAATACACAATATACAGTTTATTCTCTCTGTCTGTCTGTGCTTCTCTCTCTAAACTTAACAATGCTGTTTTTGGCAATTACCTTACTATCAAGAGAAGATACTGATATTGACTCTCTCTCTCTCTCCCTTTATTAACTTGCACACATAGAAGCACACCTAGCTACTCAATGTACAATTCTCTTTTAATTGAAGAATTTAAAGCAAACAAAAGCATTAAACATGATTGAAGCCTTGATAAATTTTTTTTGATCGTTTAAGCCTTGGATAACTTTGATTAGTTGAGACATTGCTGACTATCCATTGACTAAGTCTTTCGTTTTTTAGGCATTTATTTCCCCAACACTATCTGTTTGTGATGACTGATAATAGCTTGCCATTTTGTTATCAAACATGGTAGAGCTGGCCTCAAAACAGATCTGTGCTAAGTTTCGTGACATTTATTCATGTGTCCTATACTGAAGAAGTTGTCAGCAGACATCAAAGTAATGGATAGTAATAGGAACCATGATTTTAGTTGAACATGGGTGCCACCAAGGCATTCGTACCTAATGTATCCAACAAGTCCATACCAATTACAAAATATAATTTGATTAGATTATCCTAATCCTAACCATTAACCATGTTTTCCGTGCTACATATAAGTCATAAGTATTGCCTCCTTCCAACAGCCCTAATGTATTATTCTAATGTACAAATGATCAATGCTACTAACTTGAAAAACTGAAATGATTGCTTCTACCTTCCAGTTCTTAGGTGATCAATTTCTTTGTGATTTTTTGATGAACATCTTTTTAGACAAAAAACTGCAAAATTTCCTTACATATCATAAATTGTAGAGTATGGCATGGGTAGTGAGGCATCAATAGAGGGGGACGTGTATAGTTATGGAATATTACTACTAGAGATGTTCCTAGGAAAGAGACCCACTGATGAAATGTTTAAAGATGGTCTCAATCTCCACAATTTTGCTAAGATGGCACTGCCAGAAAGAGTTGTTCAAATTGTGGACCCAATCCTTCTACCAAGAGAAGTTGAGGAAGCACCAATAGCAATAGTGGCAGCTAGAGAAGACAATAATGAACACGAAATTCAAGTAGACGAAGAAGCTCAAGGTATTGCTAACCTGTGCCAAATGGATGCCAATATGCACAAGTGCTTAGTCTCAATCCTTGAAACTGGACTTGCCTGTTCAATGGAGTTGCCAAAAGAAAGAATGAAGATGGAGGAAGTTACCAAGGAATTACATCTGATAAAAATTGCTTTTCTTGATTCTGGTATCCGGAGAGGTGGAGTTAGTAGAATCCAAGTTTAAGGTACATACTTCTAGATATTTTAAATTTTGATTTGATTAAATAATAAATTTACCAATGACAATTATCTCATAAAATGATTGAAGACCATACTAAGTGTTACGAATTGGCCATTAAGGTTTATTTCTTTTGTTTCCAATTATTTTTTCATGAACACAAGCATGGACAACGTCTTTTATTTTATTTTATAAGTGATCTTAAACTCTTAATTGTACAATTAGATTTTTCGATTCTTACGAAGGATCAAATGTTAGACTGAATCTTTCACCTTTTTAGAGCCACAACTTTACGGAAGGTTCTTTTATGTATATATTTTTTAAATGGTCTCATGCAATAGTTGTTCTTGTTTCTACTTTCATGGTAATTCCTTATGGTCCGAAAAAAAAGAATCTAACTAACTTTTTACTTGGACTGTAGAGCATGAAACTACCAAAAGAGATCAATGAAATCTCTTTAATGTTCCGTTGAGCATAGGCATGCTAGTACAATCTCCTTCGTGGCTTCGTCAAAAAGTTCAGTGAATGATTTTCTTATATTTTCTTCTTTGGGATATGGCAGTCCTACACTCCTACTCACCAACTTTTGATAGTAAAGTATTTAGTCGTGATATATGCACATTATCAATGGACACTGTCCGTAAATAAATTGTAGATATTTATGAAGGTTGATAACCACAATTTGTAGACATTGATGTTTACATTTAGATGGTGTAAGGTTATAAACACAACACCATGATTTGCAACAATATTTACTTTAAATTTGTATGTTTGTGTTCTATTGATAATTGATCCAGTTGCATAAAGCTGTTTTGTATTGGGAATATCAACAAATATGCTTTCATTTGAAGTGTGTATTAAATATATGACATTTTATTTTTATTTTTTCAAATCTGTCAATATAGATCCTAAAGCTGATACAATGTTTGTTCAAATAATGATAATATAGGGAATTAATACAGTGAGCTTTTAGTTGGAGAATTGATAAATAATGGGAATTAATTCACACTTGATTATAAAGCAGTCTTCTTTCCCTTCTTCTCAAAAAATAAAATCAAAATTAAGCAATTACATTTTTCTTAAAAAAATGCATTAATATTTACGTATTTAAAATTTACTCACCTTTTTTATTTATAACGTTGTTATTGGATAATTTGTTTGAAGTTGGTTTTAACTTTTAACTGTAAAGTAAGGATATATTTAATTAGATATTATTCAAAATAAGTCTAATGCTACAAAATAAATAAATTATAGTTGTTGAAGTGACATATTATGATTAATGCATAATAAAAAGTTGTGTTAGTGATTGATCCATATAAAAACGATATCATTCCAATAATGGTTTACCATTTTAACAAGTTATTAAAAAAAATTATGTCCCTATAACATTAATCTATTTGTAAATTGTAAACCTTAAATGACTGTTTTAATTATAAAGTCAATATAGTTATAGCATTTACTTTTTAATGTGGTAAGTGTTAATTTTGTCACATTTTTTTCATCATGATAATAAGTTTTGAACAAATCTAAAAAAAAGGCAGTGAAAATAACACCACCCTCAGTTGTTGTAACTTATAATAACAAGGCTTATTTTGTGCTTGAATAAAATGGTACCAACAAACTTTGGTTGATGCTAAGCACATTAGCTTTATTTTTTGGGGAACTCTACTTGTACCATTTAATTTGTGGCTGAAAACAAGAAGTATAGGATATTATTGGTTGATGCTTCAAAGCTTTCTGACTCTAATTGAAATTCTTTCAGAAGAGTGCTTTCATCTCTCTAGGGAGCATAATTATGGACCATCCTGCCATGGAGCCTTTGAGCATTGAAACAGCCGAAATGATATCCAAAACGCTTGGGTGAGTATTTATTAGATTTTAAAACAAAACCACTCATTCATCTTCTATATATAGTACTTTTTTGAGCCGATGTAGGGCTGACTGTTTCCATGCTTCTAAACATTTGATAATGCTGTCTTATGGGGAGGATGGTCCATCATCATCAATGTCATCACAGATGGAATCTTCCCTGGTCACTTTTAGCCATATCATCTGGATCATCTTATTGAATCATGACCAATTCTCCACTGGTTAAAAGTTACATTTACTTGACTTGGTACCAAAAATAAAAAAGACAATGTTTGGCTGATATCACATGGTCAGGGAAGTGCTTTGATCAAATAAAATGGTGCACTACTCTTATTGCTTTTTGAAGCATGATTCATTTTACAATTGCCGAATCAAACTTAAGAATAGTGCCAATTGTGCAAACTGCAGGGCCAGGAATATAAGTGTCGGTAATCGTGATGGTAGGGTACTCATGCAAGAAAGTGAAGGAAAGGATTAAAGGCATCAACCTGAGGTGCAATATGAAAGAAACAAGCAAAAAAGCAATATTTTCCAAAGGAAAATTTTCTTTGGTAAAAGGGTTCGACTTCGATTTATTTGAGTATTTGACCTGCTGTGTTGAGTGCAATGCACAAGAAATATGACATGATAAGATAAATGCATACTGATATATCCCAAAAGATGAATACAGAATAACAAAAGTAAAAAATAAAATAAATAAAATAAAATCTTAACTTTAAGTTGGTAAGAACAGAGGCAATATAAGAAATTCTAGTCATAGTCATGAAGAGTCATTCACATATATTTCAGAAGTCCATTTACTTGGTTAACATAAAATATCTTATAGACTCATAGATCAAGACAGAACGTTTTTTCAAGCGCGAAGATACAATATAATATTCTAGATTCTTGTCATGGATGGAATTAGGAGTCAGATAGAGTTAATTATACATAAGGAGAGTAGGAAATACGGACAAGTTCTGTTGACTAATCTATATCTATATCTATCTATATCTATATCTATATAATATATAATAGCAGAAGACATTGGCGTTGAAACCAAGAATGCCTCACATAATGACAAGTGGCATCTTAATTAATTGATGTGGCATTGATGTGGCATACTAACACATCAGCAATTAAAACACGTCAGCATTAATTTAACAAAATCTTTAAAATATAATAAAATAAAAAGAAAAAGCAAGTGTATTAAAAATTGATGTGGGACTAATGTGGCTGTCACATCAACAATTAAAATACCAAATTAACCGATCATCATTAATTTTATAAAATAATTAAAATTTAAAAAAATAAATAGATAAACCTTGAACCTAGCGCCTGAACCACGGTGGTGGATCTGCCTGGGACGGTCAACGACATCACCGCCTGAACCACGGTGGTGGATCTGCCTGGGAGAGTCAACGGCGTCGCCGCCTGAACCAAGGTGGTGGATCCGCCGTTCCAGTTTGTGGAGAGGACCTTTATATTCCTCCTCTCAACTTCTCCATGGTCAACAATGGCATTTTCCACTCTGGCTTCGCTGACTCCGCCAACTTCTCTTTCCTCCAAACCTTAGGCCTCCGCTTTTTTGGAAGCAAGAGTCAACTATCAAGAACAAATAGTAAATTAGTAATCTTGACTTTATCGTGGAACCGATATTCCCCGCATATAATACACCAGATTTGCTCTCATATTGTATTAGTCTTTTTTTTTTTTGGATGGATAGTCATTTCGGACTTGGAAGTTTTTGTTTCTTTATGTATTTTAGGAATTGCGTCGTTGACAAGCAAAAGAAGTTTTCAAAGTCAAGCGGGCCAAAATACGCAACTCTTGCCGCCGCGTGAGTTACGGAGTTAATATGGGTGCCACGTTTTGCAAGGGAAATTTTTTGTCTTTCTGAGTGAAAAGATAGAAGGGTTGGCACATCTTTATCTTCCAATGGATTCACAAAATAGTGCATTACGAATTGAGCAACTTTTTCAATCCAGACACCGCTTCGTAATCCGAACCACTTACTGATTTTTAATAAATATATGCAACTGTACTAGGACGTGAGACGATAAATAACAGGCACCAAACACTGTGTATGTGTTTGGACTTTCAAAATAAAAATATATATATATATATATCAGTGACACGTGAGATTGTAAGACAAACTCATTTCCATATTTCATCACTAACAACGTTTGGTTTTTCATTTTATTTTTGGACAGTTATCATATTTTCTTCAATTGTCATTACTTTATTGTGAATTTTAACTTTCTCTTTTCTCCCTGGCAAAGCAATAACAGTGACAAGATTTTGCAATTTTGCTTTTCTAGGACTTTCTACAAGCAGAATTACTGAACCAATTCCCAAGGTTAGAAAAATCTTTGTTTTTGTTCAGATTTCTTTTTCTTTTTGTTTTCCTGTTTTACGTTTCCACCACTAGGCTTTTTCTATTTGTGGATAAGAATTCATTTTCCTTTATATTTGTAAACACTATGCTTAAGTAAGGCCAACTTGGATTCATGTCAGAGATGAAGCATGCAACACATTAAACATAAATCTTAATGACCAGATGAAAATGACAATACACTGGGTGGTGTACTTTTTCACTGCCACTTTTTAAAATTTTTTACTTTCTTATTTGACTTTTGATTGGGAAGCTCAATGACATTAATTGCCAATGTGAAACTACACGTTTCACCAAAATGAAGAAGAACCCATGTATGTACTGATGTACACAGTATGATACGTGATTCTTTTTTCTTTTTCTTTTTTAAATTCTTAAATTTTTATATGTATTGACAAATTGATAATATAATAAATCATATTTTGTACATTGTTTTATTGCACAAATTGATAATATAATAAATCATATTTTGTACATTGTTTTATTTTGTGCAATGCAAACAAAAGGAGGTGACAATAAATGTTAAGAAAATATGAAGAATATACATTTGTAAGTTATTTGTGACAATATTTGAAAAATGATATTATAACTTAACAGTAAAATGATATTACACTCGAAATAGCAGTTTTATATTAAAATTATCCAAATGTTCAATTGATAGAAACAACACTTTTTAATTAGTTTTGTCGAACGCTTAATTGTGATTTCAAAATCATATTTTCAAAATACACATTTTAAAAACGCACTTTTTAAAAATATATTTTTTCAAACAGCTAACCCAAACCCACCCTTAACAGTTTAGAGAGGATTCTTTAAATAATGGATAAACCTTAGGAAAAGTTAATTAGTTGTTGTATTTAACTTCTTTATTGAATTCAATTATATGATTGTTTTGCCTTTTTTTTTTTTTTTGGTTAGTTTTGTTGATAACAAAGATAAAACTTAAAAGACATAGTATTTGAGTATAACACCTAATACAGGTTCCTTAATTTTTTTTCCCATATAAATACAACTTGAAACCTTGACATAACATTTGTTTTCCCTTCTATTTCAAAGTGGTACTTAAATATTTAGCTATAATATTTTGGTTTGTTAACTTCTATATGTTTTATTCTTGGTTTGTTAACTTTTATGTGTTTCATTAAATAATCTATGTTGTATTAAATATTATTTTTTCTTTTTTAAATGTGTGTTTTATATATGTATTTTTTAAATATGTTAAACTTAAAGAACTATTTTCAAGTTTTGTTTGGCTTTTCTGTTTGCAAGCTTTTTTAAGAAGAAAATAAAAAATAATTTTCCTAACTCTCTTTTAATAGCGGTTTTGTTTTATAATGTTAACAGGAAGAATGCAATGATGCATAGACCAATATTGGATGATCGTAAAAAAGAATTCAGGGGATTGACAATTCATAAAAATGGTGCAATTAGTAGTAGCAAGGTATGTGTTAAAAGTACCCACATGTCTTCTTTGAATGAATACCTTAAAACTAGAAGACATTAAAGCTTTCATTTAATTAAAAGAACTTTAGTAGAATGTGTTTGTGGTGTTACACATTTTAACATGGCTTAGATTGATGACACCGATCTTTGGGAGATGTGGAAGACCAACCAGTCAATATTAAACTTACGATCTATTGATAACAAGGTACATGTCTTAATGTTATGTTCGATCATCATCATTTTTCGATTATAATATAATTCGAATTGGAATAACATTTGTCATCTATATGGATTACGTTGTGAAATTACGAATATATTCCCTCGGTTGGGGATGTACTATTCAAACTGACAAGATTCACCTATGGAGATTAGTAAAGCGAGTCTTGATCTCACAATTATATGAAAGGTGTGTAACTTTATCATTTTCGATTGAGTATTAACTAATACGTTATCCAAACATTTACAAACTATTTTGTTCTTCTTCAATTGACAGTTCAAACGTCCATGAGAATAAAGACAGGAAAAAAAAAGGATTAAACGATATGGTGATAACACAGGTATAGAATTATTACTAATCTATTTCTACATGTACTTTCATGAGACAATTATTTTAAAATTTAGATGCTAAATGGCAGTTCTTAAAGTCCCAAGCTGATATAGACCATTTAATGTACAAAGAGTTATGCAAAACCGTCACAAGGTATGTACTTATAAATTTTACATCAATCATATTTTTCATTTGTATGTTAACAATACAAAAATATATGTTTTTGAAGTTCCAATTAATAATACAAAACTAATATATTTTAAATTTTGAATTCAGGTTAATGGCAAATGCAGCTGGAAAACAATTAATGCCTAACTAAAGATATTGATACTTCAACTTCTTCTTACTAACCTATATTTGTATTTTCATATAAACTTTTTCTATGTGTTTAATGTAGTTAATCATTATACATTTGACTTGATGTAATTTTTTTCAGATATATTTCAATGGTTTAAATAATAGTAATTTATATACACAATATAGTACATTAAATTTCATTATAAATTTAGCTACTATGCATACAAATTAATATATTTTACTGTTTTTACTATTCATATTAAATAAGTGTATCCCGCGCATTGCGCGGGTCATACGCTAGTAATATATAATAGCAGAAGACATCGGCGTTGAAACCAAGAATACCTTACATAATGACAAGTGGCATGTCTATTAATTGATGTGGCACTGATGTGGCATACTAACACATCAGCAATTAAAACACGTCAGCATTAACATATTCATTAAACATTGTTTAGATTATGACAAGTGGCATGTTTAGATTAATTTCTGAAGTAATACATTGTTTAGATTTCCTAAGTGGTTTGCATGTCTATCTATAGTTAAACTTCTTAAATGATACGTTGTTTAATATTAAGAGACATCTAAATAAAATATCATAGATTTCCTAATACTAGAAGACTTCTTAAATTTGATCTAAAAAATAACTTCTTAATCAAATTAACTGTCACTGTTTCACATAAATTTTTTTTTTTTTGTCCCAACTTCCAAGTGATACATTGTTTACTATTAAAAGACATTTTAATAAAATATCATAATAAAAATCTTTTAAATAAAAACAGATAATAACAAATTTTTTAAAATAAGTGTTCTACTCCTAAAAGACATCTTAATAGGATATCATAATAAAAAAAATTAAATAAAAACATATATCACGCCCAAACACAAATTTTTCTTTTAAAAAAAATTCGATTTAATTCTTCTACTACTAATAGATTTCTTTCAAATATTCACTTCTTTGAGAGAAATTAAAAATCAAAGTTCTTTAAAACCAACGCCTAAACATAAACTTTCTCTTTAAAAAATTCATATTAGACTTCTCCCAAAAATTAATGACCCAAAAAAACAAATAGTCCAATTAATTCTCCTACTACTAATACAACTCCTTTAAAAAATTAAAGACCAAACACAAATAAAATTCCATCTTGAAATTTTTTAAAAACAACAACCAAAACCAAAAATAAAAAATAACTCTACCATCGTTTTAATTAATAAAAAAATACTTTTAAATAAAAAAGTCCAATAGACATCTTTCGCTCACTTGCATCGTTTCAACTTTCATGTTTATTCTTAGTTAGGACATTTTCTCAATAATGTTCTCATCTTAAATAATATGATTTAACTATGTCCAGTGGCACAATCCTTTTAAAAAATAACTAATATGATTTAAATCTATCAAGTGACACAATCCTTCAAAAAATGAAAAATAATCAATTTTGCAATACTAAAAGACTTCTTAACCAAATCTACTTATGTATATAAGAAAAATTAAAAGAACTAAATGCACTATATCATTGTCTAAAAAAATAAATGATAGAGAGAGTCATTAGCGGACATGGAGAGAACGAAATGATAAATTGTTGGATAACAAATCTTTTCATATTGCTGCGACAATTCTTTCTTTGGCCACATTTCATACATTGTAAACAAACTACACACAAATCTTTTACGTCGAATAACCGTTTGTCACTGCATTGAAGATCCGGTGAATGGGATATGAAAATTTCTTAGTTTTGCCGAGAAGAAGAATGCCTTTGAGAAAAGCATCAAGGTATTGGGAAACACTATTTGGATATTACCGCACTGCTGAAATATCATGATTGGCTTCGTGTAATCCGCTCAACAATGTCTCTTGACCTTAATGCCATCACGTGTGATTCACTGCTACATGCATGTGCAATGGTTGACGTGTATTGATGAACATAGAAAGTTGGATGAATTCAATCGGATCAAACTAATTGAATCCATTTCAACACACTTTTGGATGTGACTACCAAGTTTGTTATGGATCTAAGGTATTTGGGTAGAATTAGTTTTGTTTTGCATTTTTGTGTTAGATTTGGTTTTATTTTGGATATTTGGGTTAAATTACTTTGGGGTATCTTTCTATTATTTATGAGAATGTAGGGAAAATGTTATTAAGAAATAAGAATGAAACTTAATTTTATATTGCTAAAAAGCCTAAAATAATACTCTATGTATACTTTTGATAAACTATGTTAAATGCATGCTTTCGGATTTTGTTTTGTTTTGTTTTGTTTTGAACTATTATGTTCTAGATATTATTTCATAAAATATTTAATAAAATTAATTATGCCTTAAGATTTAGTGTTATATATATATATATATATATATATTAAAAGAAGGCATCCCACACATAGTGCGGGTTAAAAGCTAGTTAAGATAATTATTAAGAAACTTTTAGTTATGTTTTGACATGTCAATTTCAACACAGTGAAGGAGCATAACTTATATTTTCTTAATAATGCTTTTAAAAATAAAAATTCCAGGAGAAGTTGGGTCCTCCACTTGTAATTCATGGAAGAGGAACAAACAAAATTTCCTCTCAAAAAGATGTCTATCTATAGTATCGCATCACCAGATTTTCCTTGAATCATTCAAATCTTTATTAAAGTGGCTTTGATATTTCTTTTACTTTAATTTGCAAACCAATGTGCTACCTTTAAAGTGCAAATGTCAAATGTGATGATACACTGAAAATGTTACATCGAAGAGTGGGGTGTGCTTATTTGAATAGCTAATGGATTATGAAGCTTCAGCATCTGTGGAAGCTATCCCATACACACTACTTTTTATAAAGCCCATTTGATGTCACTCAGCTCCATTTATTAAGCTTCCTTTCTCACATCAACAAGATATAAAACCTATTACTAGAGATGAGATGACAGATTCATATCTTAATTAGGGGTCTACATGTCCACTTTCTAGGATGATCTTGTACATGATTAGTGTAAGCATCTTTGATTGATTAGCATGTCATTGAGAAGCAGAGAAAAAAATTATGCAAAAAATTTAAGGATCCAATGCAGGTATACCTTTCTCTGCTGGGCACCAATGCAGTCACAGCCAATAACAAAGACGATGATGAGGAGGAAGAGCCCAACAACAATCCCGGCAAGTCCAATCATGACCTCAATAAAATGTCCAATACAATATCATTCTAATTCACCAATGGTGACCTCAATGTTGTTGTTGTGCTGTTGTTGCTTGTTACTATTAACAATCTTTCCGTAATATGATCTCATGCAATCTCCAACTCTATGGTGGTGCAGCTAACTATGAGATATCTTCTTGCTTGTGTTTTAAAAAATCGTGAGGCTAACTTTAAGAATCTTCTTGCTGTATTTACAATCTAGGTGCAACAAAGTCTAGAGGAAGTGGGGTTCTAATAATTTCATCAATAGTTACCAACTTACCATATAGGCTTTATATTAATCATACTTTGATCGAACAGTATAGCCCAACAAGTAAAGAAAAAGTTACAATATTGTTCTTTACAGATAATAAATTCAAAAACTTAAACTGGTTCTGTTCTAGTCCTTAGTAAAATTTTGGCATCCACATCTATGCTTTGCAGTTTAATCTTAGGTGGGGTGTAATAACAGTTCTCAGAATTGCTTTGGTAGACTAGATACCTTTCCAACTTGCCCTTACTTGTATCATTTGTTTCCTTGAACAAAAATTTGTCCACATAAAGGCTACTATCTAGGGACTGTCTTTCTAAATAAAATAGTTGTTTTGGTTTGATTTTTCTGGCATCAAAATCTAGTACACATCAAGGGTAGCTTTGATTTAGGCAACTCGAGCATTTTCATATAGGTGTTACTTGGACTACGATAGAAATAACAACAATAACCAAGCTTTAGTCTTAAAATTTTGGGATCAGTTATTGATCCTCAACAAACTAGTCAGGGTGAACCATTCCGCTATTCTATTCTATCTGAAGTCGTACTTTACTATAATAGAAACAAGTTGTTAAAAATTTTCCCAACTATTCTATGCCACTTTCCACTTCTTTATCTGGTATGGACATCACATACAGACACAGTGTCAAAGTAAGAGTGGTTAAGCTGAAGCATCATGGATAAGCTTGTTGACGAATTGATCTACTCTACCAGTCTGTTATCTGTGTATTAAGGAAGATGTGTTAGCTCTAAAGCATCATAATTCTGTTTAAAAAGTGGCGGATCAAAAGTGTGTTCTGAAGGTTGCTTTGCTAAAGAGTTGAGAGACATTAATTGATGGAACCACCTGACATTGTTCATTCTGACACATAGCATATCAACAAGACAACAATGAAGGATGAGATGCACAATCACATTGTGTATATTATCTTATCTTAATCTCTATAGCTAGCTAGAGCAATATTAGGCTAAGATTACGCTTGATTTGATTGGTTAGAATTTAGTACGAGATTCTGAGCCTCAAACATGCAGGTATGACATAAATTCTTAGCTTCTTTTTTGAACTGTGACATTGGGAGTAAAATTTATTAAATAAATAAAATATTAATAATTATGTTGACAAACATAGACAATTACAGGAGGAAGAAAAAAAGTATGTTTTCCACTTCAATTATAATTGCTTGAGAATGAAACTAGCGATGTTCTGTTTTATTGAATATTCTTGTGGAAGAGGGACTAAATAGATTGACAATCATAAGGGATATCATCCACCAGATTGCCCGGATGAATCACCCATATCCTTCTAGAGCGGCTCTGGTACATTTTTCACTCTTTTTTCATTTTTTTCTTTTTGGTACAATAATTTCCCATCCTAATTAGAAATTTAGAATCACTAAATTCCCTCTCCCCACTAATAACAAACACCCTGCTAGAGTTTGAACCTTGGTCACCTACATGGAGGGACACAGGAAATGCTTCTAGACCGAATACAAATCTTCTATCCTACTTTCTATGTTCCACTTTATATTCCACCAATTACAACTCACTAACTGTTTGTTTTCTTTCCTTATAAACTTTCTTTGATTTAAAATGGAAACAAATCAAACAGAATTTGACACATGGTATATTATAGTTGGTGTAGTATAAAGTGAAACACAAAATAGTAGAATAAAGGATATTCATTGGCGAGCCAATGAATTTTTTTTTTTTCCTATTTTCTTTTCCTAATCATTATTCACTTTAATTGGCAAGCAAATATTGTTTTTCCTTTTCTTGCTATTTTTTTTAATTTTTTTATTAACACCAAGTACGTTGTGCAAGTATATTTTTCATTCTTACTCTATTGGCGAGCAAATATTGTTGTGCAATTGCCGAAGATCTAATACTACTTGTGCAACTCACACATTTGAATAAAATAACAGTGTTATGTTTGAAAGTTTGAAGGAAGAGCAGAGTAGAGTAGAGGATGAAGAAGGGAATGAGAGTAGAGGGGGGAGAATTTAAGGGGACTAGTTGCAAACCCGTGCGATGCACGGGAATATATATATATATATATATATTTTTAATTCGAAAGGTATAATACAAATAGTGAAGAGAGAATTTGTGCTTCAAAATCTTGGTTACTACTTAAAAAAAAAAAAATACAAAGAGTGAATATTCCGGGCTAGAATATATTTTCGCTTGGAATGGTTTGGTATTTAAAGCGAGACAAAATAGAGATGTACTTGTACCACATTTGAGTACCGGTTGTGCATGAAAAACACAATTTCAATTTGAGCGTTAAAAAAAAAAAAATAGGCAGGCATAAAACCAACGGAACAAAGAACACCAAAAGCCAAAAAAAAAAAAAAAAAATTGAGCAGAACAAAAAACCAAATGAAGAAATAAATAAAAGTATGAAACCTAAACCCAATCAGAAAACCAAAGGAGAAAGAACACACCTTTGAGACTCAAACAACAATAGAACCATAGGAGCCCATAGGGAGACTAAAAAAAATCTCAACATAGGATTTAATAAGAAATTAGGGGTGTAATTAATTAGGGAGATGAAGAGGTTAGGGAGTTCAAGAGGTGAGAGAGAGAGAGAGAGGTAGATGAAAATGTGAGGTAATTAATTGAGGAGATGAAGAAGTTAGGGAGTTCAAGAGGTGAAAGGGAGAGAGAGAGAGAGAGAGGTAGATGAAGAGGTGAGGTAAAGGAACAACCATGAGAGATTTTTTTTTTTTTTTTTTTGAATAAAAGTGTGAGAGAGAATTAAATAGAGGGAAGGGAAATGTGGAAGTGTGTGGGAGCTGCAAATCTGACGTGGCAGTATTTGGGGAAGCCTAAAAACTTTCTCTTAGCTTGAGTTTTTAGTTTATATTATAGATATGTTTTTTTAAAAGAAACATATAACAGTATAAATTACGTAATTATAATAATAGTCTCTTTTTATTATTATATAAGCTTGTATAATATCACTTGCACTAGATAATGAGAATGTGCGAGGGGAGAGAAGTTTGCTTATAGATCATTTTAAACAACTTGTTTTATTTTATTGGCTAGAATAAACAACTTGTTTACTCTCTCCTGACAGTGATTTCAGAATAAACCTAAAAGACGATTTTATACACAACTTATTGTGTTATGTGGTAATTGAAAGAAAATAAAGGTAGTATACTCCAAAAGTTATGATGATTTTATTATAATAATTAATAAGAGTAGTTAGGTAGCTTAGCAATATTATGCCTTGGAGGCCATACCCCATTAGCAGCCCTCCCAAAGAAAATTAGAATCACACGCCTAAACAAAGCAGCCACTATGAACCTTCCAATAATATATATTATATATGATATTTAAAAGGACAAGGTTTGGTTACAAACCAATTTGTAATCCATTTGCTCTAACACACCCGTTAAACTACACTTGTTATATTCTATTTTTAACAAATAATAAAATTCTCAAAATATTTTAAACTCAATTCTAAAATAATTAGTGCTCCACTCAATTTTTTTTTTTTTTAATATGAAGAGACAATCAATCAACGTTAATCATAAGCGTGTGGAAAAACTTCCGTGTAATTCTCGGGTGACGCGCTACAGCGCTAGTAGTTGGTGTAGTTGTTTTTCCTGGATCCAACCAATGTTTGCAAATTGCAAAGCTGCAAATCAAAGCTGCTCACTGTATTTTTATTCTCCGTTATGTGAGTTATTAAGGCATTTGAACAAGATCAAAGGGAAAAAATGGAAAGAAAAAAAAAATAGAACAAAGTTTTACTCCAAATCAATCTCCTCAAATCCAATTTAATAGTTAATATGACTTTCTAAATTTATTAAAGTACATTACGTAATAATAACTCAATGTGATTTGGGTTGTTTTACCTTACCTAATATTCCGAAACTTACACTAAACCACCCTATAATTTGGAATGTGGAATCCTAACCTTTCGCTTGAATAGCATGTGAGAATTAGGGATGTTCATTGGACAATGCTGTAGATTGTAGAGGTTGGAATTCCAACGAGATTGATAGTTGTCTCTTTTCAAGAAAAATACAAGAATGGATACTAGTGGCAGCGGCAATGGGATAGTAATTTCTCAAACCAATGATATGGACGAATGACGATCCAAAGCAGAACCTGAAGTAGGTCATCCACTCTATTCAGAAAGCTTTGGGCCTTCTTCACCACCTCTACCTTAATGTGTCTTCCTTCAATGCTGCCTCTCAGCTTCCTCTTCTCCATCGCCTGTATTTTTCTTATGTCCTATCCTATCTTTTACAATTATTATTATTATTATTATTATTATTTTTGTAATTGGGTTAAATATACTAATGGTCTGTAATGCTTATATAAGTAGCACATTTGGTCCATAATATTTGAAATGCACGTAATTGATCTCTAACATTTGGTCCATGCATGATGTTTCACAAATTCAAACAAGCACAGTTGGAATTAAGGGTTCAATTGGTTATGCTGCTCGAGGTAAATAACTACATAGCTCTCAATTATTCTAAATCATGATTTTGATCAAGTTGATCAACATCACTAACAGTCTTCTGACTGAGATTTCCTATTCATTTTAGCCTTGTCAATTTATTTCCTCATGCCTCTCTATGATTATGCTGATAGCATGCCAATTTGATTTATCAAATATGTGGACTACCAAGAAATAGAACTATGTAGACCTTGCATAAAAATGGTGGGGATAGCTTAGAGAGAATCAGTCTCTCCATAGCAAGGGAATATGGGTTCTAGATAGGAATTTTTTTTTTTTTTCTCTCTAGGTGAATACATTGGGATCGAACCAGTAGTTTACCCACCATAAGGGTGGAGGAGCCACTAGGCCAAAAGCAGAGACGGAGCCACTTGGGGACCAAAGGGGGGCTTGGCCCCTGCTGGCTCTACAAAAAAAAGGCTAGAGTAGGTATAAAAAGTTAATTGGCCCACACTTACATGATTTTTGGGCCCTTACTAATACTATTTTTGGCCCTTCCAACAAAAATTTGCCAAAAAAAAAAATATTCAAAATTATCCAAACAAATCAACCCAAATAAAATATATATATATATATAATATATATATATATACAACTCAGTCAAAATTACAACAAATCATAAAATGTATTAATCTATTAAATTCCAAAAAAAAAAAAAAAATAGTTAGGGTTAACAGATGGTGGCCAAACCTAGTAGAAGCAAAAAAGAAAAAGAAAAGAAAAAAAGAAGCAAGATCTAGGGTTAGTTACGGATCGAAGGCAATGAACTGTTGAAGGTTGTGCAAGACCTTGCTGGACTAGACCGGGACCGCCGGAGGCTCGGCTTGGCTTCGCTTGGAGGCTCACGCCTGGCTGGAGGCCTAAAAAGGCATCGGCGCACCACACATCCGCATCGCTGCCAGCCTGCCACCATCTCGGCATCTTGCCGATCTCACTCTCGCCAAAGATGTAGCCCGCATCTGATATGAGACTACTCTCTCTATCAGTCTCTCTGTCTCTTAGATTCTCACTCTCACTCTTTAACTCTCTGTAGTCTATACTCAATTTATATTATATTTGCTTAATTGTTTTGATTTTAAACTTTTTAATTTTTAGTGAATAGTGAATACTGAATAGTCACCGTCAAAGTCAATTGCTTTGATTTAAAATGTTAGCACACTACACACTTATTTATTTTAGTTAGTATTCTCAGTTTCTCACCGTCACCCACTCACTCTTAGATCAATTATTTTAGTGAATAGTCACCATTACTATTTCTTTCTTTTTTGTTTCTCTCTCCATAGTCTTCAGTTAATTTCTCACATCTCAATGCATTTTTTTTTTTTTTTTGTTGAGTGCTGTGTAATGTTTCATTATTAAATGCTAGATCACTTGAGTGCTCTGTGTAAGTGTTTGATTATTAATTGACTTGTTGTGTTGTGGGTCATGGGTGTCAAATATGTACTAGTGATGTAGTGCACAAAATAAACATAATTTCTATTTGATTTGTAGATTATGAGTAAGTCAACTACGATAACGCATTTTTTCAAAAGAAAGAACTTGAATGATTTAGAAGCCACAGTTAGTTAGAGATGAAGCCACTTGGGAACCAAAGGGGGCCCTGGCCCCTACTGGCCCTACAAAAAAAAATAAAAAAAAGGCTAGAGTAGGTATAAAAAGTTAATTGGCCCCCACTTACATAATTTTTGGGCCCCTACTAACACTATTTTTGGCCCCTTCCGACAAAAATTAGCTAAAAAAAATATATAGTCAAAATTATCCATACAAATCAACCCAAATAAAAAAATATATAAATCAGCCCAAATAAATAAATATATATATATATATATACAACTCAGTCAAAATCAGCCCAAGTCAAAATTACAACAAATAAAAAAATGTATTAATCTATTAAATTCAAAAAAAAATAATAATAGTTAGGGTTAACGGATAGTGGCCAGACCCAATAGAAGCAAAAAAGAAGAAAAAAAAAAAAAAAAAGAAGCAAGATCTAGGGTTAGTTACGGACTGGAGACATTGAACTGTTGAAGGCTGCGCAAGACCTTGCTGGACTGGATTGGGACTGCCGAAGGCTCGGCTTGGCTTCGCCTGGAGGCTCATGCCTGACTGGAGGCCTGAAAAGGCACCGGCGCATCGCACGTCCGCATCGCTGCCAGCCTGCCACCATCTTGGCATCTCGCCGAAGCCGCAGCCTGCATTTGGTATGAGACTACTCTCTCTCAGTCTCTCTGTCTCCCAGATTCTCACTCTCACTCTCTAAGTCTCTGTAGTCTGTACTCAATTTATATTATATTTGCTTAATTGCTTTGATTTTAGACATTTTAATTTTTAGTGAATAGTGAATACTGAATAGTCACCGTCAAAGTCAATTGCTTTGATTTAAAATGTTAGCACATTGCACACTTATTTATTTTAGATAGTATTCTCACTTTCTCACTGTCACCCACTCACTCTCAGATCAATTATTTTAGTGGATAGTCATCATCACTATTTCTTTCTTTTTTGTTTCTCTCTCTATAGTCTTCAGTCAATTTCTCACATCTCAATGCATTTTTTTTTTTTTTTTTGCTAAGTGCTATGTACTATTTGATTATTAATTGCTAGAATGATTCAGAAGCCACGACTAGCCCAAAAGGCCATTGGCAATTTGACCACTATTAAAGAAGTCACAAATCAGTCCTATATTATGACCAATAAAAAAAAGTCTTGAGAAAACAATAGCATGTCCCTTTCGCTATGGAATAGTACATTGATATTAGAATCTAAAGCTGAAAATTCAAACCAAAAAAAGTTTTTTAGATTAAAAAAAAGACCTATTAGTTACTCGCGAAAATGGACATTGGTCAAGATGAGTCAAAAAGTAAAGACGAAGAAGAATTCACATCAAAAACCCCAAGATAAAAGAATACTTAGAATGGAGGCAAAGCTATTGAAATTGTAAACTTTTTTTACTACATGCAGGATCGACTAACCATTGAAATCCTGTATGCTTCTCTAGTAGCCTTTTGTGCCTTTTTTTATTTGGCTATTTCAAAGCATCGTTGTTGCAGTATTATGTGACTTGAAAAAAAGAATAAAAAGAACATACAAATAGATATGGTATAGCTGGTGTTTAACAGATTCCTAATTAGCTAAATCAATGGGTTTTCATCCAATAAATATTCAGGTCATCAATAATATTAGGGCCTATTACTCTCTGTAGCCATGCATGCAGCCATGGGTTGTTTGAAGGCCTTTATCTACTACTTAATTACAAATAAGTAAAGGAAATATGATGATTAGATGATCTCAGTCGTTAATTAATTTTCCATTGCTACATGTAAGAGGAAAGTATGAATGTTGCTCCCTTTTATCATGCAATTTGCAAAAGTTTTTACTAATTTTGATTTTAGAATGCAGATTCTGTGTCACATATTTCCAAATATTAAACGCAACATTTAACCTCTAAATTATATTGTATCCTAGATCACTAAAAGTAAGTATTAAGCAGGAAATTAAGAAATTTCCCTCAATTAACTAAGCATGTGAAACATTTAAATTGCAGAATACGGAATGGGTGGTGAGGCGTCAAAGCAGGGAGATGTCTATAGTTATGGAATACTTGTGTTGGAGATGTTCACTGGACGGAGACCCACTGATGAAATGCTTAAAGATGTTTCCAACCTTCATAACTTTGTTAGGATGGCATTGCCAGAAAGACTTATGTAGACTGTGGATCCAAACCTCTCCACAAGAGAAGTAGAGGAAACTGCACCAGCAACAGTAATAGATAATGTTGACAATGATGATCACAACAATATTGAAGTAGAAGAAGAAAATAACCACATTGAGAACCTAAGCTAGATGAATGCCAATATGCACAACTGCTTACTTTCAGTTTTCAAGGTCGGCCTTGCTTGTTCAATGGAATCGCCAAAAGATAGAATTTATATGGAGGATGTCACCAGAGAGCTACATAAGATCAAAAAAGGTTTTCTTGGTATCGGGATTCATGGACAATGACCAAGTAAGGTACTACATGTTTTTATACAGTCATACAGAAGTTTAGCCAATAATAGATAACCCATAGAGTGACTAAGGACTTATCTTGTAGTGCATACTGGCCTTAAATTTCATACATTTCAGTTTCCAAATGATTCTTTCAAACTACAAGCACACAACTT
Organism: Fagus crenata; assembly: GCA_014362285.1. Taxonomy (NCBI): domain Eukaryota; kingdom Viridiplantae; phylum Streptophyta; class Magnoliopsida; order Fagales; family Fagaceae; genus Fagus; species Fagus crenata. Next base: position 5,446 of record BKZX01024439.1, on the reverse strand, counting down.
TCTTAGGTACATGATCTGCTACTACAAGTAGATTTTTCAGTCTATTGTTTTAGAATAGAAAGACTAAACAAAGACTAAGTCACTTTGGAATTGTTATTTTTCCCCTAAACTTTCCTTTCCAAAGAAAAAAAGTGGTTTTTGTTTATTGTATCATGGAATTTTCATACAGTCCCAACATGGCAAACATAGCTAACTACTACTTTTGCAGGATCATGGAACTTTGTGAAGAAATCAGATTGCAGGAAGTCCCCTTCAAATCGCTGTGTTGAGCATTAGTGTTTTCGTGTGTATGTTCTTTGTTTGGAAAAAAAATCAAACCAACTATTATGAGTGATTTTGATGATAAAATAGTTTCAATGTAGACATGTATTTAGGATATAGTACCGTACAAAATACATGCTACTGCGAAAAAAGTCAGGAGTTATTTGATAAATTTACAACCTTCAATCAAAACACATTTTGCAATATCAGCATCAGAACATGAAGCAATAAGTTGTTTTTTTTTTTTTTTAAAGTTGTAAGAAACTCACTCTTCAATTCTCTGAGCCAGACTGTTTTAGGAAACAATCATTGAGATCCTTTCTCGAGCATAATGCGTGCAATGTAACATGTTCAAGTTAAGCCCTGTTGCATGAGAACGATTGGTGAGGCATTTAGAGTGCAATTCTTGAAGATGGAACCAAATTAGCCCAGTAAAACAACAATGGCAACGTGGCATGAGTGCCAGCACCTATACTAAATGGGAGGAGTCAGGAATGTTTTGGTAGAAGAATAAGAACATTTTCAAGATGGGTTTATTACAAAGGCATCGCTCGTGTAAAGGCCCTCAACCATTGCAATTGGACATCCATGTCAATGTAGCCCCTTTGTCCATTTCCATTAAACATGAACAAATTGCATTGGTATTATGTCTAACAGTTATATGTAAAATCTTTCTCACATGAGAATGAGTCTCATACTTGTGATTTCTTGATTTTTTTTGTTCAAGGCTATGAGTGGAGGTGGGTTATGGTGTTTACATGGTGGGGTTATGGTGTTTTTATTGCATGATTTGTGGGCATTGGTTTGTCGATTGTTTCTGGGAGCAGAGATGGTGTGAGATCGAGAGAGAGAGGCCTAACAATGAAGAGAGAGAAATGAATTAAAAATGGCTTTGTTGATGAACAATGCATCAAGGTATTGGTTGAGCAAAATGAGTTTACTGTAGCAATGTTAAATTTCGTTTTAGCATTAGAGAGGCTGATGCGTGTGGTTTATATGGGTAGACAGCAATATTTTAGCAAAATTTTTGGTTTAGCTACACTGACCCCTACTAGAGCATTTGCATGAGCCTCTAGATAATGTTAGCCAAATTATTACTATCACACCTACTTTTTCAATTTTAACTAAGTTACTATTCACATAAAATTATATCTAACTCTCTATTTTGTTTCTCTTTTTATATTTTAATATTTTTCATTCCTTCTTTAATATCAATATTCTTTTTAGACTAAAGTCAACTTTTGGCTCCCTAACTTAAGAGGTATTTTCATTTTGATCCCCTAACATCAAAAATTTTCATTTTGGCCCCCTAACTCTTTTTAACTATCAAATTGCACTTTTCGTTCATCTCTATTAGAAACCCCGTTAAGGGTCTGTTTGGCCCCCCGTTGGCATGGAGCAAAACAACGTTTTGAACCAAAATCGCAAAATTGGATGAGTTTGGGCCAACGATTTACAAGAATTTGTGATTTTAAAAATGCCAAATTCTAGCGTTTTAACATCAAAGCTAAACCCAGCTTTTTTGAAACGGTGGTTTTAACGTTTGCGCGTCACAAATTTTTCACCTGTTAGATTACTACACTGACCTCAAATATTTGTTGTTTGACCAAAAGCCCAGAAGCAGGTATATTAGCCAAAAAAAAAAACCCTCTCTTTTTCTCCTCTGCTCTTTCTACTATACTGTGCCGCTCACTGTTGGTGTCAAGAATTTCAATCCTCGTTTTTTTCTTGCACATCTGCTTCAAAAATCTCAGGTATCCAAAAGAAATTGTTCATCGGTTTGTGGCTGAAATTCAAATATAAATTATTGGATTGTTTTTGTATACTTCATGACTTTGTAAAAAGATATAAAATAGGGAATAGAGATAACAACACTTACAAAACTTGGAGTAGGAGAACTAGAAAAAAATAAAAAAAGCTTCTTTGGCACTCGTCCACGTTGCTGAGTTTGGCTCTCTTCTTTCTCTGCTTCTTCTTCGTACCCGTCCCCTTTTGTTTCCTTTTCTTTCTTCTTCAAATTTTTTACTTTTCTACTTCTGTTTGTGACTTTGTCTGCCGAGTTTGTATTTGACTTTTTTATTTTATTTTGTCACTTTGTGTGGCCTTTGTCCCTCCACGTTGACACCTTCTTTTTCAATTTTCAATGAATGCCAACTACTTGCAACTATCCTTAACACAAACATTGCCCTTTCAAGTTGCAAGAATTTCCAATTTGCCATGACTATCCTTAGCTAAAAAGTGTTGGTGGTAGATGTAAATTGGTCATTGAACGTAGATGAAAATTTGGTGTTGTCAAGATACTAAATAGGCCATGGCAGTGAGAAGGTGACTTGATATAAACTTGGTGGTAGATGTAAACTTGTCATGAAATAGGCCATGGCAGTGACTTGATATCTTTTTTATCTTTGTCTTACCCTTAGTGAGCCATATATGAAATATTTTAATTTATTTAATGTATTATTGTGTATAAATTTATTACTAGCTTCATTATAATTTTATTATAACACTTTGAAATATTGACTGCATTTTAAAAAAAAAAAATGGCAAGATAACATTAACAGTATAGTTAAGTCCTTTTTGGTCATTTGTACCAAAAACAGTAGCTTTAAACTAACACTATCCAAACATTTAATTAATAGGAACAACACTTTTTCACAATTTTACCAAACGCTTAATTGTGATTTTCAAAATCGTGATTCCAAAACGCTCAGTTTGAAATCGCTATTTTTAAAAACGCTCTTTTTCAAATAGCTCTCCCAAACAGACCCTAAGTGTCTAGTTGGACAGATGCCACGTCATCTGATGTGACAAATTTTGACACGCCATATATATATATATATAATTATTTACAAGTTAAAACGTAAAACTGCACTGTGAAGTTAACTTTACTCTTCTTTTTATCATTTGCTAAATTCTTAACTTCTTTTTGCTAAAGTCCTATTTCTAATTTACCAAACCCATACCCCTCTGTTCCCTAGTCATTCTTTTTCCACTTTAACTCTTGTCCCAGGCCCCTTTGTTCTTCCCCAACGGCGACCAACAAGTTAGGGATTCTAATCTCTAATAAATTAGGTAAATATGAATTTTTTGGTTGGATTCTTATCTTCTTCTTTTTTTTTTTTTTCGTCTTGAATTAAGAGGGTACAACATAATCATCTTTTTCTCTTTTTTGATGAAAATAATGCTCTATATCTTGCTTTTCCTTGCAGCAATATTTCACCGCTGTTATAAGCCAATGAAGCTTCATTACACCAAGTTATGTGTGATATGGCCTACATACCTTCATGTGATTCTTCTCTTTTCTATAAGCCTACTACACTTGCAAACTGCCAATATTGCTGCTGCTCCAACAAATGAGACTGATCGGTTGGCTTTGCTCAAATTCAAAGATTTGATAGGCAACGACCCACATAAAATCTTGAGCTCTTGGAATGATTCTATCCACTTCTGCAACTGGCAAGGAGTTACATGCAACCGCCAGCATCAAAGAGTCACTGCCTTGGACCTACAAGGCTATACTTTGCGTGGATCCATATCACCATATGTTGGCAACCTCAGCTTTCTCAGGTTTGTCAACCTCAGCAGCAACTTCTTATACGGCGAAATTCCACAAGAAGTTACTCATTTGTTCCGACTGCAAGATCTTTTACTTGGCAATAACTCGTTGACAGGCAGAATTCCAAGCAACTTGACCAACTGTCCTAAACTCAGAGTCATGCATTTCATCAAGAATAAACTTATTGGGAATATTCCTGTTGAGCTAGGCTCTTTAAGGAAGCTTGAGAAGCTTTATATTGGTGAAAATAATTTGACAGGAGGCATCCCACCTTCTTTGGGAAATATTTCTTCACTCCAAGTACTCTCCTTAGGACACAATAACTTTGTGGGAAATATTCCAGATGAAATAGGCCGTTTGCAAAGATTATCTTGGTTCCATGTTGCAGCCAATAATCTGTCTGGTATGATCCCTTATTCCCTTTACAATATATCAACTATGAGCACCATCTCAACTGCAGTTAACCAATTTAATGGAACTCTACCAGACAACATAGGCCTCACTCTCCCTAATCTCAAGCATTTGTCCATCTATGCTAATAAGTTCTTTGGTTCAATCCCAGTTTCACTATCCAATGCTTCTCGACTTGAAACTATTGATCTCTCCTATAACAAATTAGTGGGACAAATTCCAACAGATCTAGGAAACCTGCTAGATCTCCGATGGCTAAGTGTTGGAGGAAATAATCTTGGAAGTAATAATTCTAAGGACTTGGATTTCTTAACATCTTTGAAAAACTGCACCAAACTGAAAGTTCTTGATTTTGCTAGTAACAACTTTGGAGGTAGTTTACCCAACTCTATAAGAAATTTGTCCACGCAACTCAGTAAACTATATCTTGCTAGCAATCAACTATCTGGAATTATTCCTACGGTGTTAGAGAATTTCATCAACTTAGCTTCCTTAAACATGGCAAATAACCTGTTCACCGGCAGCATTCCCGCTTATTTTATGAAGTTCCAAAAGCTGGGAGTATTGTTTTTGGATGGAAACAGATTGTCAGGACACATACCATCCTCTATAGGTAACCTCACTCAATTGGTCGTACTTGACTTATCACAGAACAATTTGGAAGGAAGCATTCCATCCAGTTTTGGAAACTGCAAATATTTTCAGTACTTGGACATTTCAACAAATAACCTTAGTGGCGTCATACCTATGAGTCGTTTCCCCCAAATACTAGCACTTAGCTTAGAACAAAACTCATTAAACGGCACCCTACCTGTGGAAGTAGGCAATTTAAAAAATATCTTTTACTTGGATGTCTCTGAAAACAATTTGTCTGGTGAGATTCCTAGGACCATTTCAGATTGCTTGACCTTGCAGTACCTTCACCTGCAAGGAAATTCATTTCAAGGTACCTTACCTCCTTCTTGGGCTTCTTTGAGAGGCCTTCAGTACTTGGATCTTTCACTAAACAACTTGTCAGGGACAATTCCTAAAGATCTACAGAATCTCTCCCTTCTATATTTGAATCTTTCTTTTAACAATCTGGAGGGTGAGGTACCAACAGAAGGCGTCTTCAGAAATGCAAGTGGAATATCAGTGACCGGAAATAAAAAGCTTTGTGGGGGAATCCCAAAACTGCAGCTGCAAGCATGCGACATTAAAGTTAAGAAACGAGGAAAA
>BKZX01024438.1:0-18698 GCA_014362285.1 Fagus crenata | reverse complement strand
GGAGGGAAAAAGGCTTTTGTCTTTTGTTGCTTCTTTTCCCCCATCCGACTTGGGAACCAACAGAAGTTACAAAACACCAAAGATTCAAGACCCGCCTTTTTTATTTTATTTTTTTGTTATAAAAAAAAAAAAAGACCCGCCTTTTTTCAATATTTTAGTACGGCTATACTGATTAAGCTACTTTTCTGTTTGTTTTCACTTTTCACTTTTATATACTACTGTATTTTTCTTAATTTTTATTAAATAAGCAAATAAACACACATTTGGCAAAATACCTAGATACTAAGGACTTAATTGGACCACTTCCTAGTTTGAAGACTTTGGCAACGAATAAGCTAGTTTTTTTTTGCTTTTTACTTATTTCGAATTTTTGTCTAGGTTTTAATTTAAGATTTTAAAAAAGTAGCTTTTTTAAAAATAATAAAAAAAAAAGTTAAATAAGCTACTTTTTGAAAATATTGAATTAAAAAATTGAGACAAAATGTTGAAATAAGCAAAAAGCAAAAAAAGTGCTTATTTATGGCCAAACACACACTTACCTGCACCCTTACTACCTAATAAAGCTAAAACATTAACTTTATCATTGCCGATTAGTTAGATTGGCCTCGCCGACTATATCAACCTCATGAGCCATGTCACCTTTAAAAGCTCGGTCCTCACCAGCCAAGTCAGTCTCACCAATTAGGTCGGCCTTGCCAACTAGGTCGCCTTCACTAGTTCGGTTGGCATCACCAACTAGGTTGCCTTCACCAGTTAGGTCGCCCTCATAAGCCAAGTTGCCCTCATCGATTAGGTCAGCCATAAGAGTCAAGTCGTCGCCTTCATAAGCTTGGTCACTTCTCACCATCGAAGTTGATCTCACCAATTAAGTTGGCCTCACAAGCTAAGTCGCCTTCATAAGCTTGGTCTTGGAAAATATGTTAGCACCATAGGATATATAAATTAGACAATACACATAAATTGAATAGTATAAGCCCTTTGAGGCATGAATAACTTAAGCCTTCCTCAGCGGAGGCACACAAAAACCCTAACAAAGGGATAAATAAAACTAACTTAGCACACTCTCAGAAAATAGACCTCGAGCCAACTTTGGTTGCTTAGGTGTCTAAGCCCATGAAATTTCCATAAGGTTTAGTGTGCCCAAAGGGTAAGTTGTAAACACTTGCCTAAGTCAATGGCCAGAAGCTACAATTGACTCGTGTACTTGGGAAGCTTTTCCCCTCTACAACGAAATCTCCCTAAAAATCGTAATATTTCATACTTGCTGGGTAGATCAAGCAGAGTCTCCCAAATTGGCCTAGCTGAACAAAACCTCCATAACAAGCTCAATCTTCCATACTTGTCATGTAGGTCGAGCATAAACTCCCTAATAGACATGGTTGAACAAAGCCTCCCTAATAGGCTTAATCTTTCATACTTGTTCAGTAGGTTGAGCATATCCTCCTTAACAAACATGTGGAAAAACGGTTTTGACCCCCAAATCTTAATATGCAATGGATTTGTTAATTATATGTTTAGGAATGTAACTATACACCGAAAATAAGTAATTTACATTGAAATTCGTTTAGTTAAACATTTTCTTCAAACAAAACTATTTATGTTCAATCAAACAAAGTTGAAATCATGAAACGTAATATATTGTAAAAAATGTTCAAAAAAGGGTGAAATTATAGTAACTAAATTTGTTAGTTGCCATTAAAAATAAAGTCATGAAGTACCATATATTGTAAAGAATGTTTTGCAAAAATATTTTTTTGTCCTAAAATATCGCTATTCTATCCTTCAAATTGTTAAGAAATTGTAATTTTGTTCTTAAAAGTTAAAAATGTTATACTTGTTGTTTCTATCCACTCCAAGTTTCACGGACAAAAAACGTAAACTATATTTCCTATGGACAAAGTTTGACTATAAATTGGTTTGTAACCTGCTTGCTACAACCCACTATGTGGCAGCTTATAAGACCATCTACATGTATTATTTAAAAAAGTCACATGACTTATTAAATATGTCATGTGATTTAAAATACACGTAGATGATTTTCTTAGGTGACACGTAGTGGGTTATAGTGAGCTGGCTACAAACCAGTTTGTAACCAAACTCTGTCTATTTCCTATTCATCCCTAAAAAATAGCTTAGATTATACTTTTGTCCATAAAATATGTACTTATTTTCAACACAATAGCTATTACCTGAAAAATGAGAGACATTTTATATTTATAACGATACTATTTTTTTTTTTTGGTAAATAAAAAAATTTAGGGAGGACAATAGAACGTATATATTTCAATTTTTAAATTTGCCAAAATGTTTAAAAACGTGACAATTTTAAAAATTGTTAGTACTATTTCTATTTTTTTCTTCATGAGAGGGAAATTGCTAGTGCTATGAAAATTACAAATTTGTCCGAAATGGCACCGGGAAGCTCAAGTGCAGCTCGAATTGGAAACATAAATTGACGAAGCCATATAAATTCAACTCGACTTGGCTCTATTGCAATTTACAGCACATCACTGCACAAGGGTTGCAGTCCCGCCCTTTCCACTTCCCACTCTCCCTCTCACTCCCCCAAAATATTCCTTGCTCTTTCTTCCTTCTTTCTTCACTCCCTCACTCCCTCCACTTCCATGCTTATATAATACATACATAAATTCTACTTTGAACAAGTAGAACAATAAACAAAGATGAGCACCGTGGACAAGATGCTAATCAAAGGCATCCGGAGCTTCGACCCGGAGAACAAACACGTCATCACCTTTTTCAAGCCCTTAACCCTAATCGTCGGCCCCAACGGCGCTGGCAAAACCGTAATCTCCTTCTCAATTCTCAATCCCCATTCCCCACTCTTCATTCAAAGCATTTTTGAGTATTTGATTGTGCAATTACAATGTGCAGACTATTATAGAGTGCTTGAAGCTTTCCTGCACCGGAGAGTTACCTCCCAATGCGCGTTCCGGCCACAGTTTCATTCATGATCCCAAGGTCTATTTCGCTATCACTCTTTTTATTCATTTTCGTTTTTGAATTTATATATTTGATATTTCGTTGAATTTATGTGTGATTTGAGATTGTAGGTTGCAGGGGAAACGGAGACGAAAGGACAAATTAAGCTGCGATTCAAGACGGCAGCGGGCAAGGATGTGGTGTGCATAAGGTCGTTTCAGTTGACGCAGAAGGCGTCGAAGAGGGAGTATAAGGCGATCGAGAGCGTTCTCCAAACGATTAATCCACACACTGGAGAGAAAGTTTGCCTTAGCTATAGATGTGCTGACATGGACCGAGAGATACCGGCTTTAATGGGCGTCTCCAAGGCGGTTCTTGAAATGTCATTTTTGTACACCAAGATGAAGCTAATTGGCCATTGCAAGATTCTTCCACACTTAAGAAGAAGTTTGATAATATCTTCTCTGCTACCCGGTATGGCGTATATTCATCCCTCGACTTTTGTATTTTATGTATCGTTTGTATTGTATGCTGTTGATTGTTGAATGAGAATGAATTGTTTCACTAGTAACTGTTAGCCAATCAAATACATCACATCAAACATGAAGGGATTGCATTTCCATATCACTATCTTGTGGTGCTTATTGGCATCATCAATGTAACCCCAAATAAAGCAAAAACTAGAGACGCAATTCTCATGCATTGGCACAATGAATTAAAAGATGTGATCCATGGATTCCCTTCTTGATTTACATATGTTAGGAGGGACTTTTTTTTTTTTTTAAGAAAGAATGTTAATGATGCAATTTGGAAGGTTATTACTTTGTGTTTGATGGGAAGTTTGGAGGGAAAGGAATGCATGCATGTTTTAAGTAAATGAAACTCGCGGTAGTGTAGTTGAGGTCTTTGTTCTTACGGTCTCTTTGAGTGGGAGCAGGCTGCCTGGGATGAAGCAGCTCAGGGAATAAATGTTTCAATGGAATCTCCCCACACTGTCGGTCATTCCAAAAACAATCTAGATCCCCCAACTTCTACTAGGAAACTAATACGTTTGGAGAACTCCTCATAATGTTTTCCGCAAATGCCCTATGCACCTCTAACTTTCTTTGAAAACCACTGTCCCCAGGCATCCCCATATTTTACCCCCCACTATCCTCCTCCAAAGATGATCCTGCCCTGTTGTATATCTTCAAGGCCACTTGCCCAATAGTCTTTGATTAAAAGTACATAAAATGGAGGATTAGGATTTTGTCGAGCCTTCCTCCTGTTGTTCCATGTTGAACATACCACTCTCAGTTCTTTTTCTCCTTATTCTTGGCAACTGTTTAACATTCCCCAACATTGCACCAACCACTCCCTTTCCTCCTCTTCCTCCCAAAGCTCCTTAGCTTTACTCTCTATCTCTCCAATAGGCCCACGATTTTCTATCAATGAATGATATTTTTTTGATAAGTTACCAGTGAATGATATTTAATTGAACGGAATTTAATTATAGCAGTTGTTCACCTAATAGTGTGAGAAAATTGAAGGTCATATATAATTTTAAATAATGATTCACTTTTTTTTTTTGATAAGTAATGCAAAATTCATTAAAGAAAAAACTATTCTTGTCAACGAGGAGTATACAAACAAAATAGCTAGAAAAAAAAAAAAAAAGAAAAAAAAAAAGACAAGAGCCGAGAAATTAACAATGGAGCAATAATTCATCTAAGAAATCTAGTAAGAAAAGCCGGAGAGAGTGGAAGATTGGGAACTCCATTTGTAAAGACTTTGCAGGAGAAAGAACTTAAGATGTGGCAAAGATGACTCTGTGCCCTCAAAGGTATGCCGATTTCTCTCTCTTCAAATGCACCACATAAGGCATGAAGGAGCAAGCACCCACACACCCGACCTCTAACTCTTTCCATAGTACCTCTCCAAGACTCTAACATAGCATGGATGGAAAAAGAGGAAGATTTTATGAGCAGATGGAAAAAGGCGGTTGTTACTCTTCATCAAACTGATCTCCTTTGCTTTTTCTTGAGGCTGGGGCTTTTTTTTGAAGCAATATTTGTTGCTCTTTTGTGCCCTGCTTTTTGTCTCTTCTAGATGTGATTGGTAAGTATAATTACAACATAGAATTAGTACTGTGTCTGGTAGGTGCTTGACAAATTGTCTATTCTGACTAGACAATAATAGGCAACTCCTAGTCAATGTAAATGGATATAGTTTGTCTAGAATGTATGGAAATATTCTCAATACAAAACTTACAGTTTCAGGACAGAAGCATTTCTCATTTCCTTTATTCATCATAGTTCAATGTGGTAGGAGTGGATACACTAGCCTCTTAACTTGAGTGGTAGCTCTGGGGTCCGGGTTCGAATCCCCGAGGGTGCATGTCACTGTACTTATTGTATAAAAGGAAGAAGAAAAGTACACAAACTCCTTATACCTAAGCCTCTCGATTGAAGAAGAGAAAAAATAGTTTTCCAATCTACCAAATGATTCTTAATTCAGGAAATCAATTTGTAGCGGCTCTTCTCTTTGCTACACCCACCGGAACAGGGAACAGTGACATCAAATTGGTAGACAACTTGAAAGTGTACTTTTAATTACAGTAACTCTTCCACCTCTAGGTAAATAGATTTATTTTTTGATAATTAATGATGTTTTATTGAAAAAAGAATATGTCAAGTTCCTGATTATGAACATGAAACAGCCTAAAAATTACAATGAATTATGAACTGAATTGAGAGAGAATTTGAAATCTATGAAAGAATTGCTATGAGTAAAGCCCCATGCCTGGGACCAAGAAAATAGAGTTCGAAAGAACAGAGTTTCCAAATCAAAATCTGTTGTAGTCGTGTCCTCAAAGGTGCGGCTATTTCGCTCCTCCGCATCAAGCATAACGGCACAAGATTCCATATAACCGATGAACACTTTCCAAACTAGTTGCGCCACCCAAATAAAAGCTCCATTACTGTCTTGGCATCGCCCAATGAATCCCAAAGGCAGCGAAGACCACATTCCACAACTCGGAAGCAATATCTTAGTGAAGCAGCAAATGGTCCACTGTCTCCCCACTCCGTTGGCACATACAACACCAACTAACAAGAGAATTGCCCCTCTTAATAAGGTTATCATGAGTGAGAATTTTCCCCCAAGCTGCTGTCCAAACAAAAAATGAGGCCTGTCTTGGAGCCTTGACACACTAGATACTTTTCCAAGGGAACGAAATATCATTCGTGCCTCTAAGCTGTGCTTAGTAGGAATGCACATCAAACTTACCAGAACTAGACAGGCTCTGGATTATCATATCACGACCATCTCCCTGAGGGACTATATAATAAAGAAACTCCATAAACGAGGACATCGACTCCATTTCCTAATCATGGAAGTCCCTTATGAAACCGCACATTCCAACTACTACCCATCCCTTCCATTCGGAAAATCAAATACTGAGTTAACAAGGGCATCCCAGTCAACCTCCTTTCCATTTTTTTTTTATTGGCACCGGGTGTCCAGAGCATTTTTGCTCCAACTAATCCCGGGGGTGCACAGGCCCTCGGTAAGGAGTTTCCCGCAAGTACACCTCAGGGAATTCAAGAAGCAATTAAATTCCCTCAGTTTGATGGCCTCAAGATTTTTATTTTATATATATATAATCTTAATGACCTCTTATGAATAATGTACAAAAACTTAATCATTAGTGATTAGATATTGATCTGAAAGTTTTACAGTTTCCAAGTTTTTTTTTTTTTTTTCCTCAAACTATTATTAAGATTAAAAAGTATTGCGGCTTGTTTGCATGGTTTTGAGTGCCTTGAGTAAAATGCTACGGTGCAGTCCAAGCCTGCTGGTATAACCTTCATGTATGCTATATTGCTATATTCAATTTGTCATTGCAATTTTGCTTTCTGTTTTCACTTGCTTTATCTGATTTTTTAAAATACATTGGTGCTAATGACTTACAAGCTGGTCATGTACTATGAAGCAGATATAAAAAGGCATTAGAGGTCATAAAAAAACTTCACAAGGATCAGGCTCAAGAAATAAGGACTTACAAGCTGAAATTGGAGAATCTTCAAACTTTGAAAGATGCTGCTTATAAGGTTTTTTCTTCTTGTCCCCCTGGTACTGAAATAATTTTATACATACATATTCACTATATGTTTATATATAGTATACGTATGTATGTATGTATGTATTTTTTTTTTTTTATAGGTAATAAGAATTTCTATTAATAATGAGAGTAAGGTTCGTGGGTCCCATGGTTGTGGGTTGTGGAAAGGTATTATGTTAGGTTGGGATTCCTTTAATGTTCACTTGCGGTTCAAGGTGGGCAGGGGAGACAGAGTTAGATTGTGGTATGATAGCTGGTGTGGTGATGTTCCTCTTAAAGATTCTTATTCTGTTCTATTCGAATGCACCTCTAACAAAGCGGCTACGATTAGAGATGTGTTACTTCGGGTTCAAGGCAGGCAGGATTGGAATGTCACGTTCACCCGTAATTTTAATGATTGGGAAATGGATTTGGTAGTTTCTTTTTTGAACCTGCTCCAATCCAATATTCCAGCTATGGAGGCTGAGGATGGTTTGTGGTGGAAGTTGAAGAAAACCGGCAGATTTGACACTCGCTCCTATTATGAGGCTTTGCGTGATCCTCCACAGGTTGATTTTCCTTGGAAGAGTATTTGGAGATCCAAAGCTCTGCGCTGGGTTAGTTTCTTTGTTTGGACAGTGGCCTGGAATAAGGTTTTGACTTGTGATAACCTTAGAAAACGGGGACACATTTTGCCTAGTTGGTGTTGCATGTGTCGTTGTAATGGGGAATCAGCCGACCATCTCCTTATTCACTGTTCTGCAGCGAGTGTTTTATGGTGTTGGGTTTTCCGTGCTTTTGGTATCCAATGGGTGCTGCCTGGGGGAGTTGCGGATGTGTTACGTTGTTGGTGGAATGGTTTAGGCCGTCATTCATCGGATGTTTGGAACCTGGTCCCTTTATGTGTGATGTGGTTGATTTGGAAGGAACGTAATCGCCGCACCTTCGAGGACGTTTCAAGTTCAGAAAACCAACTTATAGAAAGTTTTGCCACTACTCTTTTTGATTGGTCTAGAACTTGGGGATTGGTCTAGAACTTGGGGTTTTTCCAGCACTACGACCATTATAGAGTTTATTTCCTCTTTATCTCTTTCTCATGACATTGTATTAACTTAATGTCACAATGTGCATGCTTTATGCACACTATGGCATTCTCTATCAATAAATTTATTTCTTTACCTATCAAAAAAAAAATAATGAGAATAAGGAGTACAACGGTTGTTTGATGCTGTGAGTGTACTGGGTGTTTATCCACTTATAACCTAAAGAACTCAGTATATGTATGTATGTATTTGGGGATTATCTTTTCTTGCCTCACTTCAGTCTTATAATGAAATTATGAGCTTCTATCTGGATATAAAGGCAAGTAATCACTTGTATAGTCAACCGAGCTTCCTGAGGAAGAGATTGTGGCATCTTTAATTTATTTCATTTTTATTTTTCCTTCATTTTCTTTTTTAATTTAAGGGGGGGAGGGGGTGGTTGGGGAGGTGGCTTCTAGAATTGTCTAGAAGTGCTGATAATTATATACCTTCCTTTTGTCTTTGCTTTAGTTATGAATCTTGATTAATTTTCCAGTTGTACCATTTATTCAAGAAAATTTTGATGTTTAGTATCCTATGTGCCTAGATTTATAATGGAGTTGTTTTATTGATTCCTACAGCTTCGGGAAGGCATTGCTCAAGATCAAGAGAACAGAATCTCTGAAAATTCAAATGCAGGAATTGGATGGAAGCATCCAAAATGTCGAAGCTAAAATTCATCACACTGAAGCAACCCTGAAAGACTTGCGGAAACTACAGGATCAGATAGCAACCAAGACTGTTGAAAGAAGCACTTTGTTTAAGGAGCTGCAGAAACGGTATGCTGCTCTTGCTGAGGAGAATGAAGGTCTGTGAATGTTTAGTCAAAGCAAGATATTCTGTCTCATTTCTGGCAAATTTATTTATTTTTGGTTGGGTGTTCTCATATTTTTCTCCTTGTTTTGGTCAGACACTGATGAAGAGTTGAAGGAATGGATAACCGAGTTTGAAAAAAGGATTGCACGTTTGGAATCTCAAATAAGCAAGTTGGAGAGGGAAATGAATGACACAGAGACTAAAACTTCTATTCATAATCAGACAATTAATGAATATATCCGGGAGATTAGCAAGCTTCAAACTGAAGCTGAAGTAATGAAACTATGCAAATTTTGATAGTCTAAAAGTTGTCCAAATTCATGTGGAACTTTTTTCTAATATTCTCCATTGCTTTGGACTTCAGGCTCATATGTCCTTGAAGAATGAACGAGATACCACCATTCAAAAAGTTTTTGCAAGGCATAATCTAGGGTCTCTTCCAAATATCCCCTTCAGCAATGAAGTTGCTTTGAGCCTCATAAATCGAATAAAATCAAGGTTGATGGATCTTGAGAAGGATATGCAGGATAAAAAGGTGATTTTTTTTTGGCTAGATGTATCTTCCTTCATAGAAATATACATATATGTGTTCTCAACATTCTGCTGTTAAATTAGACTATCAGAGATGAAAATGATTTTAATTGAACTTAGAAAATGGATTTATCTGTTTTAAAATCCAAAACATACAAGCTTTCTTGCGACTGTTCTGAGAAGCATTGACTGCAAGGAATGCCTTTACAGATATAAAATGAAAAGGAACTTAAGACAGCATGGGACCATTACATGGAAGCAAATGACCGTTGGAAAAACATTGAGGCTCAAAAGCAGGCTAAATTAGAGATCAAGGTTTGTTCTTACAAATTGCATGTTTCATAAGTTCTCCAATTGGCAAGTCCTTCATGTTACATTTGGCTTTATTTTATTGGCTTAATTGCACTGTTGGTCCCTAAAGTTTACTCAATGAGTGTTATTGATCCCTGAAGTTTGAAATGAGCTCTATTGGTCCCTGAAGTTTGAAATGAGCTCTATTGGTCCCTGAAGTTTAAAAAATGATTGCTATTGGTCTCTCCATCTAATTCTATTAGTTATTTGCCTACGTGGCTAATGAACAGATGATATGTCATTTTTTAATATTATGTGGCATGATAAAAAAAAATTGACACCTAAGCAAAATATCCATGACTGAGCCAACCCACTTTAGTACCCATTACCCAGTGCCACACAACCAACCCACTTCAATTAATCCCCAAAAAAACTTTTCCCTGTCCTGTCTTTACTAAACCACAGACCCACCCACACAAGCCCTAACCCTCTTCAACATTGGACAGCACAACCACCCAGAGACTCCGATGCAACCCCGCCCAACGGCGACACTTTCGATGCTGCATTTCCGGTGTCACCCACACGGTAGTTTGAGAAGTTTTCATTGATCTGGGCTTTACTTAATTTCTTTAATCCATTATCTATCTTTACATTTTATCCAATCGAACGACGTCTTGTAATATATCTTATATGTGCTAAGAAAAATACACCATACCATCGAATATTCAATAAACAAAATTAAAATCGGCGACAATCATTGTAGTAATCAAAGAAGGAAGGAATTCAATTTAAAGAAAGAAGGAATATTCTTAGAAAGAAATGGGCATCGTGGCCTTTGGGAGCAAATTCCAAGAAAGTGGTGTGTGTGGTCATTAATCTTGCATTCTTGTTACGGCATTGTGAAAGGATTTCCTTTCTTTCTCTCTCTCTAAAACACTCAGATTCTCTCCTAAATGACACAATCAAAGAACAATTTGAATAATTCAATCCGATAGGATTGATCTTGATCCCCTTGCATTCATGAACAAAACCTACTAATTATTATTGAATTTTATCAACTAATGAATCTAATCTCATAGAGAGAATTTCTAAGAGAAACAATGAAGGTATTTTGATAATGAGCAACAATGGAGGAATGGTAGAGATAACCCACACAGTTTGCATGAGTTTTCTCATGCAAGCCTCTCATTGGTTGATCTAGATCAAGCCTCCCATTGGCTGGTCCAGATCAAGGCTCCTATTGGCTATTGCTAGTAACAACCAAGGTATAACCCTTAGAAGCTCTAACAAAGAAGTACAAGGGGTTAAAGTCTAAAAATGTACTAGACCTCCAATACACCCAAATAACCTCCTAGGTACAAGCTTGTATAGCTTGGATCTACTAATCATGAATATAAGCTCACAAATATCTTAATCAAATGTTTAACTACTCCAATCCGTGCCTTAGTGGCTTGGGTAAGCATACCCACGGATGTGGGATGGTTGGGGTCTTAACATTGTCCCCCCATCTAAAACACCTTGCCCACAAGGTGTGGGTAGTCTTCTTGGAGCTTGAACAAGAGCTCCCATGTAGTTTGAACACCTTTTGCTTGCTAGAAGTGAGCAGCCCTTCCACAAAGTCCATACTACTGGAGAGCCACGGCTTAGGAGGTATGCCAAGAGGTTGGAGAAACCCTGCAGGCTTGCTAGTCTCATGCTTGAGTAGTATTTGGTGCTCATGGTTCCTCTTTGGAGGCAAACCCTCGGGTTCCTCAAAGACTTGAGGAAATTCTTCTACTAACTCTCGGATTGGAGTATCAATCTCTTCTTGTATACTAGCCAACTCACAAGGCATAATCTGAAAGAGTAGTCCCTTCATGGTAGCCTTCCCCTTGAAGTCCTTGCTACCTTGTATCAAGTTGGGTTTTTCCTTCAACCCTTGCAGCCACACTTTCTTTCTTTTATGCATGAACCCTATCATAAGGTTCTTGAAGTCCCAATTAATCATCCCAAGTGTGTTCAACCATTGGGTACCCAATACTATGCCATATCCTCCCAATTCAAGTTGAAAGTCAATTTCAAGTGCAAGCCTTGCATCTTGAACTTCACTTCTTTGCATTCACCCAAAGTTCTTATTACTTGGCCATTTGCTACCTTCACTCCAAAGTTGCTTTCCCCATCAATTGGCAGCTTCAATGTCTTTGCCAAAGTCTCATCCATGAAGTTATGGGTGCTTCCAGTATCAAGAAGAACAACAGTCGTCTGGCCATTCACAATGGCAATCACTCTCATGGTGGAAGGAGAGGTACTGCCCAATAAAGAACATAAAGTGATCTCGGCCTTCGCTTCTTCTAATTCTGTCTCAACTTCTTCTTCCTCAATTTCTACCAATTCGGCCTCTTCATCTTCCACTTCTTCAATAAGATATAGTTTCCTATCCTTGCACTTGTGATCTGAACTCCATCTCACATCACAATTGTAGCACAAACGCTTCTTCCTCCTCTCTAACATTTGCATAGGTGTTAACCTTTGCACTTGCATAAAAGGTCTTGCACTAAACTGTTTGGAATCCCTACTCTTGTTCTCAACCTGAGCTGCCCCTTGTTGGGCTTGTGACTGGACCCATGAGCCTCGGCTTGGCTCATAGGTTGGTCTTGTACTTCTCTTCACAGTTGCCAAGTACTCCTCTTGTATCTTGACCAAGGCATAGGCCTCCTCTAAGTTCCTTGGCCCTTGCATTTTTACAGCCAACCTAATTTCATCTTTCATGCCACTCATGAAACAACTCAATTTATGCATGTCAGATAAATCCTTCACCCTATTGCTAGTTGACTCAAATTGACTCTTATATGCAGCAATATTATGAGTTTGTTTCAATTTAGTCAACAATTCCATAGGATCATCATAGCTAGCAGGACCAAACCTAATTTGTATAGCTTTAACAAAATCATTCCATCCATGCAATTCATGCTCACAATCTTAGAACCACACTACGGCTTCCTCATCTAAGTGATAAGAAGCATGCATTACCTTCTCGGGTTTAAGAACTTGATAGTAGTGGAAGTATTGCAATGCCCTATACACCCAAGCTGTTGGATCACCACCCTTGAACTTTGGAAAGTCCAACTTCATTGGCCTCGGGTCCCTTTCTCTCCCTTGGTTCCATGGAGGTCCATCTTGCTCTTGCCAATAAGGATCTCTATGGTGAGCTCCTTGGTACTGCCTTGGCCTTTCCCGAGCTTGTCTTCCTCCTCCTGGATCAAACCAAGCCTCATCTTGGTCATTCAAACCCCATTGTTCCTCTCTCGGGTCACCAAAGTGCATTCCATGTCTTGGAGGGGCTGCATGGGGCTCAAACTGTGCTTGCTGCCCTTGCTGCCTTCCTTGCCTCCTTCCTAGCCAAGGTTTCTCATAAGGAGCTTCAAAATGCCCTTGAAATGGAGGCATGAACCTAGCATTGTTCCTCACATTCCTTCTTTCCTCAATCGGGTCACCAAATTCACCCAAAATGGGTCCATTCTGACCATTTTCAAAAAACTCACTTGTTTTCATACCAACTCGTGGCTGATTAGCTCTGACTCTAAAGTCTTGATTTAATGGTCTCATCGGCATAGTATTCCTCACCTCAGCCCCTAATGGAACTCCATGAGCTTTTCTAGGAGCTATTGGAATTTGCTCTCCCAAATTAGCTTGAACTCGATTTGGACTTTGCTCCTCTTGTCTCGGTTGCACTGCTGGTTGCTCCACCACCGGTAATCTTTTCATCACCTCCTGCATCATAGCTCGAATTTCAGCCACTCTAGCCTCTAATCCATCAACCTTCAAGTGCAATCCCTCAATGGACCCTGTGTGGTCATCCACTTGTTGCTGGAACCTTTCCATATTCTTCTCGAGAACCGCAATTTGATTGGCTCTATTTTCAACCATGGCTCGTATACAGCTCTGATACCAAATGAAAGGATTCCCTTTCTCTCTCTCTCTCTAAAACACTCAGATTCTCTCCTAAATCACACAATCAAAGAACAATTTGAATAATTCAATCCGATAGGATTGATCCCCTTGCATTCATGAACAAAACCTACTAATTATTATTGAATTCTATCAACTAATGAATCTAATCTCCTAGAGAGAATTTCTAAGAGAAACAATGAAAGTATTTTGATAATGAGCAACAATGGAGGAATGGTAGAGATAACCCACACAGTTTGCATGAGTTTTCTCATGCAAGCCTCTCATTGGTTGATCTAGATCAAGCCTCCCATTGGCTGGTCCAGATCAAGGTTCCTATTGGCTATTGTTAGTAACAACCAAGGTACAACCCTTAGAAGCTCTAACAAACAAGTACAAGGGGTTAAAGCCTAGAAATGTACTAGACCCCCAATGCACCCAAATAACCTCCTAGGTACAAGCTTGTATAGCTTGGACCTACTAATCATGAATATAAGCTCATAAATGTCTTAATCAAATGTTCAACTACTCCAATCCGTGCCTTAGTGGCTTGGGTAAGCATACCCACGGATGTGGGATGGTTGGGGTCTTAACACATTGTTTTATAAGATTATTTAGTTATGGGTTTTGCTTTTCTTTTAAAAGAAATGAGCTTCTTTGGTTTGTTTTGTCTGATTGTGTAGTCTGTGTTTTTGACTATTTTTGTCTCACTACTGAGTTTGGGATGAAATAGGCCTTGGAAAATTCCACAGGTTTGTTTGGTAAGAGTTAATCAAACCAGCCAAACAGAAATAGAATGCCGGAAATGGAGGTACAGAAATGTCGAGGCGTGCGTGGGTCGGTCTGTGATTTGGTAAGGACAGTGAAAGGTTCTGGGGACTAACACAAGTGGGTCGGGTCAGCTATGGTTTTTTTTGTTTGTTGCTTTGGTGTCAATTTTTATTGTGTCACATAATATTAAAAAAATGACATCATCTCTCCGTTAGCCACATAGGAAAATAACTAACGGAGTTAGATGCAGGGATCAATAGTGATCGTTTTTTAAACTTCAGGGACCAATAGAGCTCATTTCAAACTTCAGGGACCAATAGCGCTCACTGAATAAACTCTAGGGACTAACAGTGTATTTAAGCCTATTTTATTTCAGTATTATTGTTATTATTTTTTTATATAAAAAAATTGTAATCCTTGCAGACTAGCATCTTGAAACGCATAGAAGAGAAGGAAAATGAGCGTGATTCGTTTGAACTTCAACTTTCAAACGTTAATCTTTCTCACATTGATGAAAAAGAAAACAAAATGGTGAGGGTGACCCTGCTCGCTATTCTTGTTTGGAAGTTGCGGCCTTAGTCTTAGTGAGCACATTATGCTCCAATCAAGTAATTTTTCTCTTAATCGCGCTGTGTATTGAGGTTGAGAGAAAACAAAACCAGCTTGCTGAAAGAGATTTTGATTCAAATATATGTCAAAAGCAACGTGAGCTATATAGCATAGAGCAAGAAATAAAGACTGATCGAAATAAAGACATTATGGCTGCTGATTCTGAGGATAGAGTGAAACTGTCTCTCAAGAAGGCAGAGTTGGAGAATCACAAGAAGAAACACAAAAAAATGTAAGTCAGATCTCTTTCCTTTTCTTTGCTTTAGTGTTTAGTTAGCCTGTATTGTTGTGATTTGCAGGCAATGGTGCTTCTTTTCTAATTTATTTACAGAATTGATGAGTACAAGGACAGAATTAGAGGAGTGCTGAAAGGGAGGCTTCCACTCGACAAGGATTTGAAAAAGGAAATCACTCAAGCCCTAAGGTTTTTCTACCTATTTCTTTTATCTATTATTGACTTTTCTAGAAGATGATATCTCTGCAATCAGCCCTTTATTTATTTAAAGCTGGTCTTGTGAATATATTGCTCAGATCAGTATCACATAAGGTTCCAACGCATGACTAAACTTATAATCTACCGATTCTTTTTTTAGTGTTATTTGCCAAGCTATTTTTTAGGTCCTATATGTGAGTATGCTGCATAATTCCAAGATGGTATTTCTTTGTATTGTTTTCTTTTTTCCTCCCTTCTAATTGCTTCTATATAATGAGCAATATTGTGATATTTTAAATTTTAGCTTATATATCAAGGTAAAGAGCTTTCATATTTGATTGATGGTCTAGTACATTAGTATTATTTCTCAAATTTTCCTCTCTATCACTCTGTTGTTACTCTCTGCCTCTGTTACTGAAATGACTGGTACTCATTCCCCAGGCTATGTATTGCCAATAATTAGTCAAGGTTCCTGTTGTTCCTATTGGTTACTTGACAATATTTAGTCACTTGAGGAATGTGTTTGAAATATAACTTCTCAGAAGAGTTTTCTAACAATAGTTAGGGAATCACCTTTTCGATATATTTGGATTAGCAACCTATAATGGAGAGGATTATGGTTTTGAGTTTTTATCTTTGGGTTGTTAGTGCTATTCATTTTACTTGTCTTGTGGCTGTGTTTTCAATCTTCATAATTTTATTTTAGAAAAATTTCTGAGATTTAGTTTGGTTTGATCTTTCGTTCATCTTCTACACTATTAAACCAAGTCAAACCTTGATTCAATTTGGAAATAGGAAAATAACATGAATTGTGACAATAAAAAACGAGAGAGTTGCATTGTAATCAAGGTAGATTGCCAAAGTTTCAGATAGGAGACAAATTTCCTTGGTTTCAAGCGTATGCTTTCATAATTGACCAGAGCATTAATGCTGGTTGTTTATCTCATACAACCTTTAGGGCTGGCCTCTTTGATGTGGACTTGGGACTAGCAAGGTGAACCTGTTCAATATGTGTGTCGGCAGACTTATGTATAAGGTATAAACTTCCTAGCTGCCCACAACATGAAGATTTTGCTCTTGAAGTCTCATTTCTTGAGGAATCTCTCTTTATTTTTTTTATCTTTTTTTTTTTTCAACACTATTCTCAAATCATACCTACTAGTCGATCTAGAATTTCTTTGTGATCTCTTTTGGAAAAACTTGATGTGTATTGTTTGTTGTAGATCTGTAATAATAATAATTATGCAAATAAAAATATACATGCTTTTGATCTTGATTGTTGTAGATCTGTAATAATAATTATTGTTTGTTTATTTCTGTTGTTATCATCCATGCCTTTTCCAATATGCATTAGTAATTCTGTTCAAGTTGATATCGTTCCTGTACAGGCCTATTAGAATGGAGTTTGATGATTTGAATACAAAATCCCGTGAAGCTGAGAAGGATGTGAATATGTTGCAAATTAAAATAGAAGAAGTTAATAATAATTTGTCCAAATATCGCAAGGATATGGAATGTAAGTATTACTCAGCTTGAGAAAAGTTCTACGTATCAGATATTTTTAGTATACTACCAGTCTTGTTGTAGTAGTTGTTGTGTCCTAAGAATTTGATAGGACAGTGAAACAAACTTTTGTTATCATATATATGAATAAATAGAATATAACTTTTTTTCTTTGTTTTCTTATACATCCTGGCCATATAATCTTATAAACAAAGTCACTCTGCTTTGAGCTGTATGGAATATGATTATTGTAAAGATGGAGAGGAGGCTTGTAGGATGGAAGAAACTCTATCTTTCAAAAGGGGGGAGGATCACTCTCATTAAGAGTACTTTATCTAATTATCTTTTCTTCCTATGTACTTTATGTCATTCTTCACTACGCCCATTCATATTGCCAATCTAATAGAAATAATGCAAAGAGATATTTTGTGAGGGGATGCTAAGAAATTTCATTTAGTAGACTGGAAGGTAGTTTCCTCACCTTTAAAGGAAGGTGGGTTGGGGATTTGAAAGCTCAGTTCATTTAATTAGGCTTTGCTAAGGAAGTAGTTGTGGAGATTTGCAACAAAAAGAGAGTAGTTATATGGAGACATGTTATTTGTTTGAAGTATAGAGAATCATAGCACGGGTGGGGGGAGAGGTGTGGACATTGGAGGTGCCTAGGAGCTTGAAATGTGTAAGTTTATGGAAGAGCATCTAAGGAGTGTGGGATGTTTTAGTAGATTTTCCAAATTTTCAATTGGTTATGGAATTATGGTCAACTTTTGGCTTTATCCATGGTGTGGTAATTCTTGTCTTTAGGATAGGTTCTCTGATTTTCTTACATAAGGATGCTTCTATCGTCTCTTATTTGAGAGGTGGATGGAGTTGGAATCCTTTTTTTGTCAATCTCTTTTAGATTGGGAGTTGGAAGTTGTGGATATATATTTTTTTTGATTTGTTGTACTCTTATTCTTGTCAAGGCCAAGTTGAAGATTAGATTTCTTGGAGTGAACTAAGAGTGGAAAGTTTGAGGTCTGCACTTTTTATGAGAGTCTTAAAGGATCTACAATAGTTTTTTATTTTTTTCCTTGGAGGAATATTTGGAGTGTGAAGGTACCTTGCAAAATCACTTTCTTTTTTTTGGATAACAACAACAACCAAGCCTTAGTCCCAAAATTTTTGGGGTCAGCTATAGATCCTTTACAGAATAGTCAGGGTCTGTTGCATGTATTCTTTTACGCCATTTTATCCTATATGAAGTCATATTTTTTTTTTGATAAGTAAATTTGATTAATGAAAAGAAAGGGCAAAAGGTACACAAAGTGTGTACAGTAGGATTGCTAATGTTACATAGAGAAAGAGCAATTATCAGTGAGATCTAACAATGAAGTAAGAGAAAACAGCCCTGATGCATTTGCCCATTCAAATAATGTGCGAAGGAATATAAGTCGTAGCTCATGCCTATTCTTCTCACAGCCCTCAAATGTTCAAGCATTTCTTTCTCTTCAAATGCCCCACATGAGACAATGCGGGATCATATCCCATATAACTCCACTGTCCTGCCTAGAAACCTTCCTGTGCCAACATGCCAAGAGCGCCATCATGGAGAATACCAAATCCCACAACTCTTGGGCCAAACTTTTGTTACGTTCTTAATTAACATGTCATTTTTTACTACTTCTATCAATGTTATTTTTGGTATTCCCTTACATTTTTTTGTTCCCTCAACTTG
>BKZX01024437.1:0-15851 GCA_014362285.1 Fagus crenata | reverse complement strand
TTTTTTTAATACATCTTAATATAGTATCATAATAAATTTGTTTGATGACTATCAAGTTTAAATAATTCTCTTATAGAAATAGATAATAATTTTTTTTTTAAAAAAAGTCTCCTACAACTAAAAAGACATTTTTATAAAATATCATAATAAACACCTACTACTAAAAGACATCTTCATAATCCTAACAATAATAAAAACTTTTTAAACGTGTGTTTTATAATTTTTTTTACAAAAAGAAATTTTAAAAATTAACAATCTCTGCGTTATACGCGTGTGTTTTACTATTTTATAGACTAAATACTGATTTACAAAAAGCCTTTATAATAAAAATATTTCTCTTTTAAATTTTTCATCTTTCAAGTGCAAAATGGTTCTTGAAATACACTTCTTAGTTTATATGATTTCTCTTTTATGTGATTACACGTTAAATAAAAATATGATGCTTTGCATTATTTGATTATATTCTTTACGTGAAGTGGTTGAATTAATTTATACTGTATTAAAATATCTTGCTTTCTCTTTTATATGATTAAGATACTCTTTAGTTAAAATATGATGCTAATAATATATTAGGTTTGTATTTGATTATATTCTTTACTTGAGTAATTGAATTAGCTAAATTAATATAGATGATCTCGTGCTTTGCGCAGGTTATATGCTAGTTTAATTAATAATAATGCAATGGTACTTACAGCACAACAAGTGCACATTGAATCGCAGAGGGCGACCATGCATGGTGCTGAGTACAAGAACAGACGTGGCTGAGCCTGAGTTACCACTTGGTGGTATGTCTTCAACATTAATCGTAGACCTTGGAAATAGTTCTTCTTCCATTCTTTCACTCCCCAGTGATCCCTTTTCATGCAAGAAGGGAAAATATGAATACGAAACTGAAAGTATATATAGTATTTATTGTTTGTGTGTATGTGTATGAAAATTGGAGAGACAAAGGGATTGAGATCGGTGCCAGCAATATTTTTCAATAGACGAGATCAAAATTTTCAACTTTTCAAAATATAACTTTTTATCTCGATCGTCGATTCAAATATATTAAAAATGTGTAGCAAATTAAAAATTTACTTTTTCGTTGGACAACCGAGATGAAAAATTACTTTTGAATGAATGCTTAAGATCAATCTCAGTCCGTATTAGAGAATGTCTGGTGTGATCAAACATATGGAATAGTGTAAAGACTTTTAGATAATCTACTATTTTTGCACTTAAAATTAATGTCATGGACCCTTATGATTGAGTCATTATTCAGAATTTCCGGAGTATAATAAGTGCGTACTCTACCTTTTCACATCAACGGTGAGTCTCACTAATTAAATTCATGGTGGAATCCACTATTCATGTGAACAGAAGAAATAGGTATTTATTTGTGTTCCGGGAGTACTAAATAATTTTCCTTCATCATCATATCCTTGTGGTTTCTTAGTTTCTATATTATAGTTGCTTGTTATGTTCATATGATCAAACTGACATCAAGACTATGATTTTTGTTCTTTTATTTTTTAATGTTCTTAAAGTTTATCCCATTATTCAATTTGGCTTTAAATTAATTTCAAAGATACAATTAACTCTTTAGAATTAATTAAAAAAAAAATGCAATCAAATCCTTAAAAAAAGAAGATGAAGAGCTTTCACACAAATACGTACATAAAGTTTTCTTTTCCCCTCATACCCTTGAAAAGCTTCATCTAAAACAAACAAAACAAGAACCGCAACTCTGCCTTTTTTTCTTTCTTTCTTTCTTTTAGGTTTCTTTTTTCTTTTTTAGGTTTCATTTGGGAGTTTATAATGGAAAGGAATGAGTAAATTATAAAAGAATGGAATGGAATGAATATAAATAATGGAAATGAATGAAATGGAATGGAATGGAATGGAATGGAATGAGTATAAATAATGGAAATGGATGAAATGAAAAAGAATAAAATGAGTATTCCCTCCAATTCCTCTCAATTTTGAGTGGAATAAAAAAACAAGTTTTTGAGGGAAATAAGAGGAATGAGTGTTCCATTTCATTCCCTCCTACTTAACTTTATTTTTTAGAAGAAGGATAAGCTGATATTCATTAAGATGGAAAATCGTGAGATAACAGATGTTCTAGTGTCGGAGGAACATACTCCATCCACACTTCAAAATCAAAACAGTGTTGTGCATGTCTAGCTAAAGCATGGGCTAGTGCGTTCCCTTGTCGCTTGACATGGTTGAACTGGATCTTCATAAACTGATCTGATAGGGTTTTAGTGGCCTCGATAGCTAGTCCAAAAGGAGCATGGTAGTGGCAGTCAGTTTTGAAGGCATTCACTATGGTTGTGGAGTCACTTTCTACTTCTCCCTTCTGAATCCCGATATCTAAGGCAAATTGGATCGTTGATCTCGCTGCAAGAGCTTCGACACCCTCCACTGAATGGGGATACCGGATTTTTTTGGTCATGGAAGCCAACGACAGCCCTTGTTCATCCCGAATCACTACTCCAATGCCTGCTTCGTTTCTCTCTCGGAATACCACCCCATCATAGTTAAGCTTGAATCTGCAGTTCGACGAGGCAAACCACTTGACCTGGGTTCTGTCCAGCGTGGCTCCTACATCCTGGATGTCGTTGCACTACATGAACTCCTCCAGGTAACTCTATGCTGTGGTGTTGATATGTTTAATCCGGTCCACAAACTTGTTCAACTGAATTTTATTCCTACGTTGCCATAAGGCCCAGCAGATAACCCCAAACTTTGCCATCTTCTATTTTTCCACACTAACCACCATGTTGCAGAGGTCCCCAAAGCTTCGAACTTATATGGTTTGAAAAGATTGCGCCCAAGCTTCCTGGGCCCACACTTCTTGGAGTATAGGACAAGACCACAATGCATGTATTACATCCTCTTGTTCTTCCCTGCACTACTCACATATTGGGTCTAGGATCACCTTTCGTTGTGTCAAGTTGCATTTGGTTGGAAGGGATTCCTTTGTGACACGCCAGAGGAACATTTGAATCTTTTCGAAGCATGGAGAGACCGTATTGCATTCCAGACTTGGTGCATTGGGTCTTGGTGCGAACTTCCCGGTTGGTTATCTCGTTCTTCTTTGAGGAGAAAATGGTATCCCCCCTTACCGTATATTGTCCTGAGGTTGACCCTGGCCAGAACAGCAGGTCCGGAGGTCGCCGCGAACAGATTGGATGCTCATGATGGCATTCGCGTCATATGGTTGAAACAGATGGTGGATCATGCTTGTGTTCCAGTGATACGGTGGGGGGGGGGGGGGGGGGAGTAGCAGTTCTGAAACGACACTGTTTTGAAGTAATTTTGGGATTGGGGATAAAACTTGCCGATGAGATTCCTTTGGCAACCACCTGTGGTGCCATATCTTGATGCTTGACCCATCGCCTACACGCCAAACCGACCCCTGTAATATGAAATCTCTTGCTTTGATGATGCTCTGCCATGCATAGGAGCCCTTAGTCTTGCTACTCGTATCTAGGATGGACCCCTCAGGGAAAAACTTGGCTTTATACACACGGTGCAGCAGAGCTGTGGGGTCTTGATATAAGCGCAATACTTGTTTGCTGAGAAGAGCTGCATTGAACTTTCTAAGATCCCAAAACCCCATTCCCCCATTACATTTTGATTAACATAGTGAGCTCCATTTGACCCAATGGATTTTATTTTTATTCGATGTAGCACCCCACCAAAATCTCCTTTACCATCGCCTCAAGGTCGTTACAAAGTTTGTGGAGGAGTTTAAAGCAGCTCATCGCGTAAGTGGGGATGGCTTGAGTCATTGCTTTGATGAGGATCTCTTTGCCTGCTTGAGATAGCAATTTTTCCTTCCAACCCTTAAGTTTACTCCAAACCTTTTCTTTTATTTTTGCAAAACTTGCTAACCTAT
Source organism: Fagus crenata (assembly GCA_014362285.1). Classification (NCBI taxonomy): domain Eukaryota; kingdom Viridiplantae; phylum Streptophyta; class Magnoliopsida; order Fagales; family Fagaceae; genus Fagus; species Fagus crenata. The sequence goes on along the minus strand of BKZX01024437.1, from coordinate 11,962 downwards.
TTCTCCCAACCAAAGAAGGCAAGCCCAAGTACTCCTCATACTGTTTTATAATTGGAACACCAAAGTAGTTTGGATCAATGATTTTGTGGTCTCCAAAGTGCCCTTACTGAAGTAGATGGTGGTTTTGGCTCGATTCACTTGTTGCCCCAAAGCTGTCTCATAAATTGACAAAATATCCGGAATTTTGGTCACATCATCAGGATTAGCATATGAGAATAAGAGGCTATCATCAGCAAAGAAAAGATGCGTGATTTTTGGCCCCTTTGTGCAAAGTGATACCCCTTACAGCTCCCCTTGTCTCGTAGCCTGGTTGATTAAAGAATGTAGTCCCTCCGCACATAACAAAAATAGATATGGTGATAGAGGATCCCCTTGTCTAATCCCACGAGAGGGTTTGACAAAACCATGGGGCTCTCCATTAACAAGCAGAGAATATAACACAGATTTAATACACATCATAACAAGAGCTATCCAGCGTGGGTTAAAACCCTTCTTATCCATCAGCTTCTCTAGGTAACCTCATTCAACCCGATCGTATGCCTTACTCATGTTTAGCTTCAAAGCCATAACCCCCTCGTGCCCAATCTTTGTGGAGTGCATGTGGTGTAGGGTTTCAAAAGCTACAAGAACATTGTCAGTAATAAGTCTACCCGGGACAAAGGTACTTTGAGACTCGGATATAATGTGAGGGAGGATAGTTTTCAGTCTGTTTGCCAGTACTTTTGAGACTATTTTGTAGATGACATTACATAGACTAATGGGGCGAAATTCAGTGACACGTTCTGGGTTTTTGACTTTAGGGATTAGGGTGATATGTGTGTGGTTAATGGATTGTAGCAATTGACCAGAGTTCAAACAAGAGAGTAACCCTCTAATAACATTAGGGCCTACCACATGCCAATGTTTTTGAAAGAAAATAGGAGGCATATTGTTAGGCCCAGGTGCTTTTGATGGTGCCATTTGTTTGAGAGCTTGTTCCACCTCGTTTGCAGAGAATGCCCGAGTAAGAGAAACATTCATGGTTGGCGTGACTACCTTGGGAATGTGGGCCACTGCCTCCTCAATGCCGGTTGGTACGGAGGTGGTAAAGAGAGCTTCATAGTAACGGGTGAGAGTAGCTACCACCTGGTTGTCACTTGTTTGCCACACCCCAGCTTCATCACGGAGACCCCTTATAATATTTCGGCGCCGACGTTGGGAGGCTCTACCATGGAAGAATTTAGTGTTTTGGTCTCCTCCCTTCAACCACGCCGATCGTGATCTTTGCCTCCACATCAGCTCCTCCTTTTCTAGTAAGTCCCTCAGTTCATGTCGCAGCATTTTCACCACCCCCATATGCCCCCCATGCTGTGCATCTGCTTCGGCCACGTGGAGTTGGTGTTTCTTTTTCTCTAGTTGGCCTCTTACACTACTAAAACTTCTTCGACTCCAACTCCCCAGCTGTTTCTTGCATTCTTTTAATTTATTGGTCACCTGAAACATTGCCATTCCAGGCCCGTTGTGTGCCAATGAAGATACAATAGTCTCCTCGCAGCCCTTATCTTCCATCCACATTTCTTCAAAACGGAAGGGTTTCTGATGCCCATGGGTTCTATCACGGGGATCACACTGGAGCCAAAGACATTTGTGATCCGAGTTCAAGACATCCACATGCTCTACCTGCACCATCTGAAACTGATTAAACCACTCCATGTTGGCCACCGCTCGATTGAGACACACCCAAGTTGTGTGTGGTGGGTCCCTATTGTTGCATCACGTGAATGGGGAATTGTAGTATCGAATGTTTATCAAACCACAGTAATCCAGTGTTACATGGAACTCAGACATCTGGCGATCCGGTCTTTGCCGTCTCCCTCTCATCTCTTCAAGTTTGACTATCTCATTAAAATCACCGATTATGCACCAGGGGAGTTGGTGTGCATGACTTAGGCGCTGCTACAGTGTCCATGTTGCACTCCTTCTTTGAGTTTCGGGGGCTCCATAAAGCCCTGTAAGCCACCACGCATCCTCTTGTCCTTCATTGATAACAGTATCTATATGATGATAAGAAAAGCTTTTAATATTGTGATGCAAATTATTATTCCAAAAGAGAGCTAAGCCGCCCCCTCAATTATTTCTAAGAACAACAAATTTATTACTAAAGCGTAAATGACAGCGAATGGTTTCTAAATATTCTAACTTTGACCATGTTTCGATCAAGAACACGGCTGAGGGATCTTTTGCCTGCACAAGGTTCGCGATCTCCTGAATTGTCCCTGGGTTCCCAAGCCCACGATAGTTCCAACTTAGGTAACTCATTGGCCCCGGCGGGGCTGTACCACAGCCTCCGCCGATAAAAGGTCCTCTTGGTAAAAACAAGCAACTTTGCCTTGCCTGTTCCACTCCTCAGATAGGTCTTCATTCTCTTTATAGCCTTGTTTTTCTCGACTGGGTAAAGGTGCTTGATCCCTGTTGTTCCCAGACTCTTGCGTTTTTTTCCTCCACATGCCTTGACTCTTTTTCTTGGTTATAGATGGGGTCCCATTCACATTGATGACATTAGCAAAAGGAACCCGATCTTCATTAGATTTGGTAAACCTAATAGGGATCATAGAGTCCCCATTAGGAAAGACAGCTGGTGGTGCTATTATTGGGTGGGTGTAGGTATTGAAACCAATTTCCTAATCGATCATCCGTAATTGCTCTTTGAAAGTCGTATGTCTGACTACTGATAATTTCATGATAGGATGGATGACTTCTGTGTTTTCCTCACATTCCATATTGCCATCTGAGTCGCTGTGGGTTGGTGTTACCGGCTCTGGGTTTGGCGTCTTAGCTAGTTTGTGTTTTGGTGCCGTCGGTATCGGCGACCCCTTTTCAGTGTTGGAGCGTCCCGAGATGGCGACCTCGAATTTTTTCAACAGACGGTCCATACTCGCTCTCATCCACACACCGTACTCTTGGTCCTCCTGTCTCAAGGTCTCCTGGTTCCTCAACCAGACCTTGCAGTCTTTTTCGCTATGCGTCCCAAGGCCACACCAGTAGCAAAAGTTAGGCAAGTGTTCGTACTTGAAAGAAGCCCACCCAAGTGTACTATTGTGGAATGCACATATTGAAAGACAATTTAAATTCAAGAAAAAATTATTTTTTTCGTTCCTAAACTTTTTATGAAGTTCGGTTTTCATCCCTGAACTTTGAAAAGCTCGTTTTTCGTCCTTGAACTTTGAAAAAGTTCGTTTTTAAACATGAATTTCGTCCTTTTAAAGCAAACTTTTTTAAAGTTCAGGGATGAAATTTCATTTTAAATTTTGGATAAATTAAACTAAAATTTAAAGTATGTTCAATTTTGGTCCTCCAAATTAAAATGTTTTGATTTTGTCTCTAATTGGATCAGATTGATTTTGGTCCCTTTAATATGAGGTTATTTTGATTTTAATCCTTTAATTGTAATGTTGAAACGTTTTTGGTCTCTTAAATATGTACTTGGTTTAATTTGGTCCCTAAAAAATAGGGTTCCTCTGCATCTAATTAATTACTGTCATGAACACCAAAAAAAAAAAAAAAAAAAAAATTTTAAAAAATATCAAGGGACCAAATTGTTCTTTATTTTTATGATTAATTGAAGCTCAACTTTTTAAATTTGGGGGACCAAATTTGAACTTAGATCATATTTCAAGGATGAAAGGTATACTTTTACCCTTAAATTTTTAATTCAACTTTTCAAACTATTTTTTTGATAAAAAGAAAACAAAAGAAAAGATTAAAAAAAAAAATCGGCAATAATCTAAAAAAGGTTGTTTTAGAAAGGAAAAATTTAGGTTCATTACAACTTAGGTATTGTATTTATATTTTAGATTTCTCAATTAAATTCAAACGCATTGCTACATCTAAATTCAAGATAATTAAATTCAATGCAACTATGTAATTGAGGAACTCAATTTACCCACATCTCACAGTCTCAAATGCTCCATAATTTTCTTAGATTACACCATTGAACTTAATCGCAAATCTTATTTATATCATGCTTCAAAATCATATGAGCTTACAAACTTTTAAATTTGGTTTTCATAAAATGAAAAGTCTCAAAAGCAATCAAAATATTATCCGTCCTATCCCTACTTGAAAGTCGAAACCATTTCTTGCACCTGTCCAAATTTATTCTCAGGTTAGGTTGAGTAACGTGAATGATTTCCTCGATACTCGATACTGAAAGATTTCCTCTTAATTATTTTGTATAAATAAATCAAATAGTAATCTCAAAAACATAAAACATTATTAACCAAATTTAATTATGTTTTGACATGCCTGGATTGGAGAGCTAATATGAGATGGACTTGCCGAAGAAAATTCATTGGTTTGGTAAAAACCTACCCCAGCCAGCCAGGGCGGGATGAGCCAAAATGGCCAATTGACCATCCCTGCTTACCTTCTTTCCCTCTTTCCAAGGACAGCCAAATGCCATAAAATAAAAACCTTACCAGCATAAGTTGAAATTTATTAAATGAACTCGTACAACGTTTAATTTCAAATCCACGAGCCCCTTTCCTAAAGATAGCTGTTATAAACAAAAACCAATAAACTTGTCTCTTAATTATATATTGTCATACAGATAAACTAATCAACTTGTCCCTTACTTATCTTTATAAATGACAATTAAGGTAGACTTCAAGGCAAAGCTACAAGAAACAAGCAAATACAATACCAACAAATCCACTGCATTATCAATATTAAACACATGCGGATAGCTAGGGAAGAACAAAATGTTTGAGTTAAATATATTGGGCTAATAATGGTCAAGAAGTTTGAGTTAAACATTTTGCGATACCCAATTCGCATTATGTTCCCTATTACAGGAGTTGCTACAAGCTAGCATTACTTCTTCTTTTTTCTTCCCCCTCACTTCATAGAGAATAATTAATATCGTTTGTTTGTTTTAGTTATAAATGTTAGTTTTTTTTTTTTTTTTTTTTTACTAAAGTCTCAAATTCTCTAATTACAGACATACTTTTAAAAAATTTGTTTATGTTAAATAAAATAAACTCAACCAATTTTTTTTTTGATTCAGGGTGAAAATTAATTATGACTTACAAAAATATATGTCACAGACACAGCCTTGCGACTCTCTGAATAATGAAAAACAAACAAAAAGGAAAATATAAGCAGCAACTTGTGACAGTAATTTGAAAACTCACCGTCCAAAGATTTAAAGAATCTCATGATTTTGGCATTGGATGGACACCACTTTGGTGGTCAAAGATGAAATTGATAATAGTATATGATTTTAATTTTTTAGTAAAAGTTCCTGCTACGTTGTTGAACTGTCTCTCATGTGCAATCTACAACCACATTTTGCACTTACAGTCATGTTATGTAATTATCTTTAGACCAAAGATTGTCATCTTCTCCCAGATATAAAGAGAAAATTATAAAATACTCCCTTAGTACATTAAGACATATTTTTTCCTCTCACATGAATAGTGAATGTGAATTTAATTAGCAGTGTTAAGTTCAGAGGCAAAAGGATAGAGAGACAAAGAATAAACTATGTATTAAATATTAACATGTACAAGTAGGACACTATATATATACCTAAACTAGTGTATGGTATAGTTAATACAAATGAAGTCCTAGACTAGGACAATAAAGACGATATATAATATATACATATGCTAACATGCATCCCCACTCAAACTCAATGTGGTTTGACAAAAGTCATCTTAACTTTGGAAACAAGACCATGGAAACGGCCAAGGGAAATATCTTCGTAAAATTGTCAGTAGTCTAATCATAGGAGCTAATGGGGAGGAGGCACAAGGAGCCAAGAGAAAGATGGTGACGCACAAGATGACAATCAATCTCAATATGCTTTGTGCGTTCATGCATGGGAAACATCATTATGTTGAATCTGAATAACACTGCAATTGTCACAATGAATGACAGACAGTAAAGAATGTGTAAGACCCATATCTTCCAACAGTCAGCGAAGAGCGAGAAGTACTTTAGAGGTACTTTCAGCAAGAGAATGGTATTTTGCCTTAGTGCTAGAGCAGAGGATGTGAAGCACAACAACATAATGTGTAGAGTGGGGAGTAGCCAAGAATTGGCTTACTAAATGTGTTGTATGAGTAGTATCAGGTCAAAACTATTTTCTAGATTGACTAAACTTGAAAACAATTAAATAAAAACCATGAAGAAGTTACAATTAATATCGGTTTTGTTTAATTTATGATGGATTTAATTTATTATATATTTTTTCTAGGATGAGAAAGCTCTATAGAATGCTTTATAGATGCTTGTATTTTTACAAATGTTTGGCCTTGTTTGTGCTTGATGTGGAATTGGTTCTCTCTCTTAATAAAATCTTACTGGATAAAAAATAAATTAATAAATATAAAATCTTAATTTTTGATTAAGATACACTGCATTGCAACTAGAGATGTTACTACAATAGTTGGCATCCCTGCTAGTGCTTTTATGTTTCTTGTTGGAATTGTCGCAGCAAATTGTTAAAGTAATATAATATTTAAATAAAGAAAACCACACAAAAGAAAACATCAATATTTATGTGGTTCAGCAATATGCCTACATTCATGGGGCGTGATCCAGCCTCCTTTACTATTGAGAAATATTGAGTACATGGTGTAAGTTTGAACCACTCAAGTTTAATATCCCAAACCCAAGCCCTTAACCCCTTGTACAACCTTCTCAATTGTACCTCTCAAACCAGTACAGAAAACTCTCTGCACTTTGTAAATAATACAAAGTTCTCTTGCCAGTTTTTTTTTTTTTTCTTCCTGATTCCAAGATAATAAGTGTGATAGCCAATTTATAGGCAATTGTCCTAATGGCAAAGTTGTAAGAAGACAAGGGGATTTGAAGTCCAATTTGTACGCAGAAAGGTCACAGACAATATCTTGAATAAGGCATGCATGTATCTTTGCATTAATTATACATTTGGCTTGTCTGCATGCTTGTCTACTTGACAATTTGAGCCACACATCAACAATTCTCCACTTTGGTGAAAACTTTGGCAACCTCGACCTTACACCTTAGGTCTGCATCCTGATAGAAGCCCATCCTCACTCCCTGGGATGCTCCACTTTCACAGTGCGAAAGATTTATCAGTTCAAGCAATGCTTGAACTTTTGTGCAGAGACCGGTTTTGTCAACACGTCAGCTGCATTGTTCTCTGTATGAACCTTTATCAACTTTAACTTGTCTTCTTCTATCCTTTCTCTGGTAGCGTGATATCTGATGTTGATGTGTTTTGTCCTGGCATGGTATACTTGATTCTATGCTAAGTGTATAGCACTTTGACGGTAACAATGTAGCTCCAACCCTTCCTGATCCAATCCTAATTCCTTGACTAAACCTGTCAACCACAAAGCCTCCTTGGCAGCTTCCACTGTTGCCATATCATTCGCTTCAGTTGTGATAAAGTGGGGGTTGATTGAAGCATAGAATGTACTCTGATGTTAGCTGCTTCTTGATAAATGTAAGCATTCCTTCTTCTAATGTATTGTAGAGAAGTTTCAAACTCTTTCTCTTTACCAATTTTAGCCTGCAGGCAATTGTATCCTCATTTGAACATTTGAATGGATGCTCACTTTTCCTTTACTAAGAATGCTATAAGATAGAGGAGAAAATTAAGCTATCTATATGCGATACAAACATACAATAAGCTATCAAAGTTTTAGGATGTTCTCCTTAGAAGCATCCTTTTTAAAATCCATAAAAGTAGAAACTAGAACAATTAATCTTTCTCATATATACAATAGGTGCATCACAAACATAACATTTTAACTAGAATCTTTGAATTGAACTCACCAGCCATCTAGGAGATTCTAGAATGAAGAATAGGCCTAGAAGTTCTAGTATACATGGAATAGCACCTGAAAATTTCAGATCCAAACAAATAAAATTAACACAGAGCAAATTTATTCATATAAATAACTAAGATAATGAAAAGCTTTAGACAAGTTACCAATTACCATGTACGCAATAAGCTTAAAACATGCTCCTATTAGATCTTTTCTTTTCGCACTATTTTTTGTTTCACATATAACTAAGATATACAACCATTATATTAGAAATCCAGCATGATGTTGGCTCCACCATTGTATGTATGAAATTGGATATACAACACCAAGGTGGACCCTCCTGATGTTATTACTTATCAATCTATGTTTAACTTTTATTAACTTGAACATTCCCACATGTTGTAAATGACAACATATATATTTTTTTATACAGCAAAAAGTCATGATGGGCAACGCAATTGTAATCTCCGCCAAACGAATCTTTTTGATGCCAAGGACTTATACTAAAACCTAACTCCCACTTGAACCCTTCCTCAATAATTTTGTCAAGCAACTTACCCACATCACTTCTCAATTATCTATTTTTAATTTGAGCTTGGTCATTTTCTTTCGGTGGCTATCAATTGCATGGATTGGCAAATCAGTTCTCTAATTTTGTTTCTCAAGAGCTCTTGGATGAATCCTAAGGCACCTAAATAAATAAATAAAATTTACTTTACATCTTTAAGATAATTGATTAACGACTATTGGTAACATTTAAACAAACTAAAACCTACATGAACAACACCATGAGATCAATCTTAATCTAAATCCAAAATTGCAAAAGACTACTAAGGCTAAGGAAAGGAGTAAACAAACTGCAATAGTTGAATCCTCTTTTTGCAAACCGAAAAACACACCATAGAAAAGTTGCCGAAAAGACAAAAAAGAAGGAAAGAAAAATCTCTTCCTATATAACACAAACTAGCAACCCTTTGACTACCCATGGCATTCATCATAAATGTCAAACAATTCTTTTCAAATCCCTTATAAATTATAATCAAAGATTGCACTGTACCAGTGGAACACTAAAAATAAAAGATAAATTATATTGACACCCCTTTCTTTTGGGAAAACTAGACTCGTTACACTCTATTTCGGAGAAATAACACTCCGCTTCCAAATTTGTAAAATAAATACATGTTTAGAGTCAGTGCAAGAACATCAATACACAAATAGTGGCAGCCATCTTAAATATATTGAAGGAACTTTAACTTGGTTGTGAAAATCCAAGACATTGATGTAATTAAAAAGTCTATTTTACCTTTTAACATTAAATTAGGAGTTGTCTATGGCTATGGTGGTTTTGATGAATATTTATGAGATGCATTATATAGTGACTAAAAATACATGTGGGTAGTCTATTTAATTGCCATGTAGTGGGTTGGAGAAGGATTCTTCCAAATCGGATTGGAGGTAAACTATTTCCGAGAGTGACGTCCCTAGGATATAAATGTTTATTTAATTTACTTGTCATGAAAATATATTATTTCTTTTTTGTTTTGCAATGTAAAAAGTGGAAGACAATGATAAAAGTTAAAAATATTCGTTTAAATAAGAGTTTTTTTAATTAATTTTTTAAAAATAAGCTTGTGTATTTTCAAATAAGACTATTAATATAAGAGAGAATAAATATTTGATAGGCCAAGTTACACTTTAGGTAACTTTAATTTAATCGTTTACAAAAAAGGATTTAATTTGATTCTAGTCCGAGATCAAATATCTTTACGTAAGAACCTCTTAACCGAGATCTAAGCTTTGTCCTTTAGGGCCTTGTCTTTTAAGCTATCAGATGCTTTCCTTCAATCCTTGAAAGTAAACACCAATTGCCCTGAATCCAAGTTTACTTGAGTCCTTTATTGAAAATTGGGCCTCCTTTATTTAATTTTGGGGAGTTTGAAAATCTCAGGATATTTCAATTCTCACCGTTTGTGGGATTCTCAAGTCTCACCTACAAGTTGAGAATTTTAATCTTCCATGTCTTGCACTTAATAAGAACTAGTAGGGTACCCGCGCGATGCGCGGTTTATATCGTAAGTTGTAGTATAATAAAGAAAGTTTAAATACAATTTAGCAAATTATTTAACACTTAATTGAACAATTCTGGAATATTAATCTCAGAAAATTGAAAATGCAACGCAGATACAAAATCTTTAACTTAATATTACTTCTATGCAAAAGTAACTTGATGACATATTATTGAAGTGTTCACTATGAACTTATTCACTGGACAGTTAGCACAGCTTTGCCCCTACAATGATGATCCCAACAGACTCAGAAACTCCAGCAAGGTTTGGAAAAAGGCAAATATAATCGCATTTAATAATTTGGCTACTCTCATGTATTACAACAAAAGTAGGGAAAAATTCAACCATGTCGAACAGCTATATGAGGCATTGAGTTTTAGTTTGGATGCTTTGAAGAGATGCTCATAAGAAACAGCCTGATTTTCTCTAATCGGCTGGTGAGTGTAGAGCAATATTTATTACCAGGTGTGATTTTCTGTCACACACAGCATGGTGCCTGAGGATGCCTGCAGCAACTGAAACATTGAAATAGTCTATCATGCCTTTCATTGGAATACTGCAATGCAAATTTGACAACTCCAAGGCCTCATTAGTTATCCCCCTGGAAGCAGATCTCAATTGTTAATACAGATTTCAGACATGACCATTCTATATAGCTTTTCTCATTTGCTTCAATATAAATTGTAGGAGTAAGCAAGATTTCGTTAGCTTGAATGCTTGGTTAATGTATCGACTTCAGAGTTTTTATGTGCCTTCATAGCTCACTGCTTAATTAATTAGTAGCATTTTGCTTAAACTTGGCTCAAAAGTTTGATATCAATTAAATATATATATATATATATATATGTAATGTGGGACAACACATTATAATTAATTTCAGCCACAATCTGATATCAGTGACATCAGGCAGCATAGGCCCAAGCCCAGCATAGCAGCAGGAGAGACCCAAAGCCCCTGCATATATGTATGTATATATATATATATATATATGTACTATGGGACAACACACTATATTTATTTTCAGCTACAATCTGATATCAGTGTCATCAGGCAGCATAGGGCCAATCCCAGCATAGCAGCAGGAGAGACCCAAAGCCCCTGCATGCTAGGACAGAATCTGCAAAGGTCCATCAAGTTCAAGGTAACTGCACTTTCCCCTGCTAGACCCAAACTCCCACAATTAGATCTAATAATCAAGGTATGTGAAAAACATACCTATATTTACAGATTTTCAAGAATACTAATATTTTGCTAGGAATCCTTTTAGGATCTAATCCAAGATCTTCACCATATTGATTAAGTAAGCTTCTGCAAAATGAACGTTTAAGGTTGAAATATTTCTCAATTATTCTTTTTTCTTACATTTCTAAAATTTGCATCTGACTATATAAAAAATAAATAACATATCAAATATAATAATATTTTTTCCTTATGGGAATTGAAAAAATTCATGAATTAAAAACCTTGGCTCCAAAAATGAACTCAATCTACAAATGCTCAATGATCGAACTGTAAGTAGAAGTGATGTCCAAGTCCAACAATTCATAGTCACTGTACTGTGACATTTTGGCTTCAAAACAGTAGAATCAAAACTATGTTTAAAGCTTCAGATTATTCGAGTTGGTAATTGTTCAGCTTTAAAATGTGTCAAGTCAAGCAAGCCAAGCTTTAAGCTCAACCACTTAGGCATTTGGCTTCGCTCTGTTGCAGCCCTAAGCTTGTGAATCAAGTCATTCAATTCAAATTCTTTTGTTTTCAAGAACAAAAAAACTACTTTTCAATTCGTAGCAAGCCAAATCTAGACTAATATATAATAATAATAATAATAAATAAAAAAGATCTTCCAAACGCCCATATGAGAACCAAGTGCAATTAGTTGAAAGTCTTATAATACCTCGAAATGGAATCTGCAAATCAAGATCACAAAAAAATTGATCTTTCGAATCCTCATCGGGACCTTTAATTGTGCCTGCAGCTAAGTGACAGTTGACAGTGTGGTTTCCAAAGAAATCTCTGGAAAGAACCCAGCTAGAATACAATGGATTTTCAATAACAGCAGGAGCACCACCCTGGTTGTAATATGCGCCACATGATGTC
>BKZX01024436.1:0-23528 GCA_014362285.1 Fagus crenata | reverse complement strand
TTAGTAATTAGTTAGATGTTTAAGCAAAGTTGTTAGATGTTTATGCTAGATCATTTCCAGTATAAAATTAACTTTTACTGTACATTTCAATTTAGTTCAGTGAAATAAAGTGTTAGCTTCTTCAACAATTCTTAGGCTTTCTAGATTCTTCTTTCACTACACCAATTTTATTAACGTCATTTAAAAGTACAATGTTAGATTTAGAAAATAAAATTTTAATTGTAAAATAAATAAAATAGAGAAAACTTAATCTATTGCAATAATTCTCACATATATGATGTTGTCTTTGGTGCAGTTAACCACTAAAATGGGGAATACTCATCCTAGCCACCCCGAGCATAAGCTCAAGCCAAAGAATTATAAAAAACCTTACACATGCGATGGTTGCAAGGAGCATGGCATCGGAAAGAGATACAGATGTGAGCCGTGCAACTATGATCTTCACAAAGCTTGCATGTTCACCAGCACCACCCCCACCAAATCCCACGACTTATTCGGAAAATCCACTTTCAAATTCTACGAACAGCACCCTGGGAAAAGCAACAATCGCAAAATCTATTGCAACGCATGTGGGAAACGCGTCAAAGGTTTCGTCTACCATTGCCCGAAAACTGACAAGAATTTGCACCCTTGTTGTAGCAACCTCGAGGATAAACTAGAAATTGAAAGGGTCAAATTTCGTCTTCGTAAGACTGAGTCAAAGTGTTCATGGTGCGACCAGATTAAAGATGGTTTGTCGAAAATTAAGGGGTGGTCGTACGTGTCGGAATGCGGCAAGCATAATATTCATGTTTATTGCTTCATGGAAATGCGCGTTGAGAGATGGAAAGATGGAACGGCTAATGATAATGATTGTTCGGCTTTGAAGAATCTGGACCTACGATCTATTCAAGGTCACTTGAATAGAAACCTTGGGAGAGGTAAGAAGTACATGAGGATAGGCAAAATATTTCTCAAGACAATTATTCTTCTAGGCGATCCAACAATTGGTCTTGCAACTGTTCTTCTTGAATTGCTCCTCTAAAAAATCCGTTGGCCACAATTAGATAAAAGTTTGTATTTGTGTTTGATCAACGGCATCAACCTCAGACGAATGTGTTACTAACTATGGTACCATCATAGAGGAGTGCAAAGCTGTAGCTCATTCTTGTTGTTGGAGGAAATTTCAGCACATAAGGCGACAAGGAAATTCAGCTGCCCACCTGCTAGCTAGTAAAGCAAAAGACTTGTCTGAAGCCAATGTGTGGCTGGCTTGCATGCCGCCAGAGTTAATTCCTGTTTTAAGTTTTGACAATGTTCCTGTTTCCTCTTAATACATAATTTTGTTTGATGTACCTTGTTATTACTGGCCTCTTTTAATGTTGTTATATTGTTTTTTTTTTTTTTGGTAAATTTGTTGTTATATTGTTGGGCATTATTGTAACTGGAAAAGGTCCGTGATCTTTCATTCAATATCCTTTCCCCATTTTTCTACCAACTCATATGTGGGTCTGTGAGAACCAAAAAAGAAGAAGAAATTATTCAGTCCACCAAGTGAATAAGCCTAATGGTCCATCCATCCAATAATTAAATGACATGCATTTTAATTTAATCACTCAGTTACACATTAAATAATAAACAAAAGTGAAAGACCAAAACATCCCTGTCAGATCCATCTTCCACCTCTAGCTCCTCCCACACGTTCACTTCTGCTTCCCATCTCTGCCATAGCCAAACAACCCAAATCTATTTCACCCATCGTGGTTCAACACGCAACAACTCTCTCCACTTCCAAACCCAACTATTTGCGCTACAACCTCTCTATTCCGGCCAAAACCATTCATGCACCCAAACCTAGATCTGCATTCAGGTTCACGACATCATGAAGCACGATGGGTTTCACTTGGTTTCCATAAATCAAGAAGAATGGAATGAGAAAATATTAATACATATAATTCCCTCGTCTCCTTACTCTCCTCTGCTTGACTCCTTTATCTTGAATTCCAAGTTTTATTTTTTCTCTCAAGCAAAAGGCACGGCGCAATGGACAGATGGTTCGGTTGAGCAACAACCTGGTGGGTCTCCTAAAATTTTTGACATTTGTGTTGTTGAAAGGTGTCAATTATGTCCAAGCAATATCAGTTTTAAAACAATCTGAGAGTTCTCCATTCCCAAATGTATGTGGCAAAGAAAAACTCTGACTTCTCCGCCTTTCTTTTATGTGCAGTTGGGTCAGATGGAGCCATGGCCCATGGTGAACCCATAGTACATGTATCAAGCTCATTGGAAGGGTAGTTCTGGACTTCTGGTAACAAACTTCAAGAAATCGTGACTATGGCAGAGATGGGGAAGTGGAAGTGAACGTGAGGTGGAATGTGGATCTGGCAGGGTATTTTGGTCTTTCACTTTTATTTGTTATCTTATGTGTAGTTGAGTCATTAAATTAAAATTTATGTCATTTAATTATTGGATAGGTGGACTATTAAGCCTGTTCACCTAGACGGAATAATTTCTCAAAAAAAAGAAAGAAGGAAAATAAATAAATAATTGTTGACTTTGTCAACATGGAAAGAATCTTTGAGCTTTATTAATGTGTTGTGGGCCTTGTGGCCACTAGCTTAAAACATAGTCACAAACACAAAATTGTATTACCCTTTTCCCATTTTTCTGCCACTTCATATGTCGGGCCGTGGAGAACAAAAAAACAGAAAGAAAGAAAATAGTTGTTGACTTTGTCAACATTGGAAAGAATCTTTGAGCCTTATTAATGTCTTGTCAGCCCACTAGCTTAAAACACAGCCACAAACACAAAATTGTATTACCCTTTTCCCCAGTTTTCTACCACCTCATATGTGGAGCCGTGGAGAACAAAAGAAAGGAAGAAAGAAAATAGTTGTTGACTTTGTCAACATTGGAAAAGAATCTTCGAGCCATACTAATGTGTTGTCAGCCACTAGCTTAAAACACATGCCTAACTCATTTGTTTTGTTTACAAAGTGGGTAATTATACTGTACTTTGGAAATATGTTAAATTAGTCGTAAATCCGTGCAATGCACGGGAAAGCTACTGAATATAAATTTTAAAGAAATATAAATATATATATATTTTACTATTGAATATGTCTTCCAATAAATTGATTTAAATTCATGTATCTAGTATAGTTTAAGTCCAAAACAAATCACCTATTTACCAGCAAACAGACCAAAAGATGTTCATGGGACACCAAACAATCCAATTAAACCATAAACAACAAATTACTAAGCACCACCTAAGAAAAACAAAAAAATTATTCATCTTTTTCTTTAAAAGGTTATGAGAAAAGAATGTCTACAAATGACATTTCTATAATAAAGACAAATTGGGGCCCCAAAACAATTTATGTTTTTTATTCATATGTAAGTTCAAATACAAAAATATTTTCTTATGATAAGTGGCTAAAATCAAGTGAGATTCTACTAAGTAGAGATATTGAAGTAAGAATCTTGTACTCAACCTGCTTACATTTATCTAGTCTTTCCTTCAAACAAAAAATATGAGAGTTGAGAAGGCAGGGAATGAAACTCAACATCAAACTATGAAGAGAGTGTACATCTCAACCTTGCCACTGTGGTTAGGCAAACAATCACCATGTCCATGTTTCTAGAGTCTAAAGACTTAGAAATGGTATCTAAGAATCACTATAACCCGAATTGAGCATGTTTATATCATTTAAATATGTATTGCATGATTTAAGGCTTAAAGTTTATTATAAAAATATTTTAATCAAAATTTAAGAGTAAAGTTTCTTTTTTATTGCAAATCCAATGGTCAAAACAATTTCGTGCAACTAAGAATATGTAGCAAAGGTCTTTGAATTTTTTAATTTTTTTTCATTAAAAAAAAAAAAAATTCAACCCCTAGTCTAGCTAAAACTTATAGTCAACTGAAAAATTTCTGAGTTGTAATAATTTATGCATGACCCAGATCACTTTCTTCCATCAAATGGACCACATAACATAATTTTTTCTAGGCATTTTATCAAACACACACCATGCATTATTGTTGCAACAACTCTTTGCATCTAATGTGATCAAAGAACTACCCACAAACACATTCAACTCAAAACCCATAAACTAAATCCTTTCACATATTTTAATTTGTTAGTGACTGAAATTTTCGTCAGCCAAAACAAAAAAAAAACAGTCAATAGTAGTTGTGGAAAAATGTTTCAGCCAAGCACATTAATGAAAAATCAATTATTCCTAAACAAAGTTTTGTGAACGATGAATACCACATAATCAAGTGATTGGCAAGAGATTCAAATCCTAGTATTTCTCTATATTTCGTGTCAGTCTTTAAGCAAGAACAATTATCAAAACTTGACACAGCTTTGATAATAATATAATGGGCAAAAATACTTTAGCGGTTTAGCCACAAGAAAGTGTTCAGAAACACTAATTATAAGGAGGGAAAAAGTTGATACCTTTTCTTGCACGAATATAATATCTTCTATTGTATCAAGTAATGCTTTATAATAAGATAATCCAAAGTATAAATCTGGGCATGAATTTCATTGTTAAGCATCAAATTTATAAAAATATGTATTTACTTTTGTAAGTCGATCTTGTAGGTCCCTGTCGCACCCATCAACCACAATTTCTCCAGTGAAGCTCCAACAATTGGGTCAACCTCGAAACCAAGAAACTCACCGATCACAATATGTGTTCAGATTGTTTGGGCGAAAAGCAAGACTGGTGGATGGATTATTGGTAGCTTAATATTTGTTCTTTGAATACGTGACCGTTGTGTCTAAGCACTTCCAAGTGAAAGCTATCGGGGTGGGAGGAAACCAGAGAGAGAGAGAGGTAAAATAAGTCGGGCACAGAGTCAAAAAAAATGATAAAGTCAAATTTTAAAAAATATATAAAATGGCATGTAAATTTGTGAGAACTGAAAAGATGATGTGTCAAAGTTTTAGGAAGTTAACAAAAAGTCAAAAAAGTTTTGGTTTTACATTATAGTATAGATGCGTACTTTCTCCTCTCACAAAAGTTGTGGATTCTACTAATTAAATTTATAGTGGGATCCACCATTTCTATGAGAGGAGGGAGTACACATTTAATGTACTCCTAGAATATTATATAATTTTTCCTACAAAACACAATTTTCTTTTACCTTCTTTCACACACCACTTTGGCTACAAACTTCTTCTTCCTCTTCATATTTTGTATTTTGCTCTCTTTCTCTCTCCGGCTTTCTCTGTGTGTGAAACCAAAAGAAATTTTATTTTTTCTTCATTCCCTGAAAAGGAAAGGCATTATATTAAAAGGTTGTTCTTGAACCTTTGTGAAGGAAGTGCGTCCAACACAAAGGCATTTGCTATAGTCTAATCCTGGGGGTTGTTCCACTGGAAAGCTGTTCGCACCGAGTTCTACTCCGGGTGACGCGAATCAACCTTTAAGGACAATGTTGTTGCGTGATTCTATAGTTTGGTGAGATTGTTCCTAAACTGATTTTTAAGTTTCTATTTAGTCTATTTTTTGGGTTGATTTTTTTTGGATTTATGTTGGTTTTTCTTTGAGTAAAGTTTGTTCATTCTTAAAATATTTCCAACAATCTTAAAGGTTGAATTTCGAATTTCAGAATGGATGAAGAAACCCTTGCTCTACTCAAAGTAATTTTTTTTTTTTTTTAACTGCAAATGTTGAACTGCTATGGAAATAAAGATTCAACTTATTTTGGAGCTTCCTAAAATATTCTATGTTCTTTATGAATCTAAACCTTTTGCATCCTGAAAAATCAGCAAAGTGGGAGATGGAAAATAATTATCTTTGCATAGATTCTTGAATTCTTTGTCTAATGAGCTGATTAATGAGCTGATTGACATTTACTAGTGTCATTTTGTAAGTAGCTTCTTAATGAGATTTTAGAAAGAAAAAAATCATTACTGTCTTGAGCATTGTATTTGGGTTAAAACACATTTTGGAAAATTATTGTGGAATTATACTTTTCCTAAAGGGTAATGTGTATTAACATGGGTATTTAATTATTTTTAAGACATTGGTAAAATTCCTTATGAGCTTTGGGAAGGGCAGAAGTCTAACCTGGAATACTTCAAAGTGTAGGGGTGTTTGGCTAAATTTTTTTACCTTAGCTTTAAAAGATAAAACTTGGTTCTCAAACTTGTGATTATGTGTATAGTGGTTATGTTTGCATAATTCATGTTATAGATTTCTTGTCATTAAGAGTGATGTACTAGAATCTTATATTATATTTGAATTTGAAAATTCTATTTTTTTTTTGAGAATGTGTTTCCTTTGAACAATAAGGAAAATGTATAGCATGAACTTATTGATATTATCAATGAGCTTGTAGATAATGTGCAAGAATTGAGAAGAAGCAAGCGAGCTACGAAGGAAAATAGTATTGGTAATGACTCTCTTGCCTATATTATTGAAGATGAATTTGTAAGTCATTCTGATGCAATTAAATATGTTGATGCACCAATTTGGTTGGAAGTTATGAATTAGAGTCTTTTATGTCTAATTATATATGGGATAAGGGGAGTTAGTTGAGCTTCCTCATAAAACTAAACCAATTGGTTGCAAATGGGTGTTTAAAAGGGAACTTAACCCAGATCGTATAATAGATAAGTATATAGCATGCTTGGTAGCAAATGGCTATAAGCTAAAGAATAATATAGATTATTTTTATACTTATTCTCCGGTTACTAGAATTGCATCAAATAGAATGTTGTTTGTCATTGCATTTATTTACAAACTTATTATACATCAAGTGAATGTTAAAAACTATGTTTCTAAATAGTGATTTAGAAGAAGGGATTTATATGGAGTAACCCAAGGGATGAGTGGCCCTCGGCTAAGAACATAAGATTTGTAAATTGATTAAATCCTTGTATGGTTTAAAACAAGCATTTGATTGTGGGATGCTATCATATGAGTATGTGATAAATGGTGCAGACAAATGCATACATAGCAAGTTTAACAAAAATGTAGATATCATTATTTGTTTCTACATGGATGACTTGTTTAATTTTGGTAGCTATGATGTTGTGCATGATACTTAGTTTTTCCTTACCTACAAGGTTTGAGCATTTTGGAATGTCACATTTGTCTACACCGTATGGCTCAAAGGTCCATTGATCATAGTGACAGTGTTTCCAAAGTAAAATATGCACAAATCATTGATAGCCTAATGGTTTTGATAAACTATATATTCCCTAATATTGCATATGATGTTGGTAGGTTGAGTAGGAATACTCTTAATCCTAGTGTTGAGCATTGGGATGCAATATCTAGATTATTGAAATATTTAAAGAGCATATATGATTTTGGTTTGTCATATTGTGGTTATCCTGTTGTAATAAAGGATATTATGATGCTAATTGGATTTCTAATACAGATGAGGTAAAGTCCACTAGTGAATATATGTTCACACTAGCTGGAGGGACTGTCTCTTGGAAATTGTTCAAACTGACTTGCATTGTGAGATCCATTATGGAATCAGAGTTAATGGCCTTAGAGAAGATTGGATCCGAAGCCAAGTATCTAAGGAGTTTATTGGTTCATTTGACTCTGTTTACTAATTCTATTACATTTGTTTGCATTTGTTGTGATTGTCAGGCTGTCATAGCACATGCTAAGAGCAAGTTTATAATGGGAAAGTCGACATATTTGATTGAGGCAGCTTATTGACAATGAGGTTATCCTCAATGGACCTTATGAGGTCAGTGAGGTCAGAAAGGGACTTGATCAATCCTTTAACCAAACCACTAGCAATGAGGCTGGTGAGTGAAACATCGAGAGGGATAAGACTGATACCCAAACTGTGACACTGTGATGGATGCCCAACCTCTGTGATTGGAGATCCCATGAATAAGGTTAAATGGGTAGAAGTCATTAGTGATCCTTGTAAGGGCACTGTCAGCTTTTATGTTTTTCCACTATCCCGTTGAAGGGATTTGTGATGAGTTAATCCCTATGGTGTAAGACAGTGCAAGTTGCAGGGTGTTTGAGGATGAGCTTTAGCTTTTAATGGATCTATAGTCCCTACTTGTTGGGATGGGGTGTTACCTGCACGCACTCTTGATGGATGCCACCGATGAAGTTGCAGAGTGATTAAGGATGAGCTTTAGGCTCTTAATGGGTCCATAGTCCCTACCTGTTGGGATGGAGTGTTTCCTGCACGCACTCTTGATGGATGCCACCTATGTGAGAGTGGAAGTGGTGCTGCTTTCTATGAGACTTGGGTAGGTCTCTAGAGCTCTCATGAAACCCAGGGGCACATGGCCTGTATAAGGCGCCAACCCGCTTAAGAACAACCTTAGTAGAGAAAGTATGTGGATGATAAGTTTGGCTAACTAATGGCTTAGTTAAAAGAGTCTTAACTCTACCAAGTCCAATCTAGTTCTTACTTATTTATCCTAGGTATGATTAAAACCTTTGGTACCATATTGATTCATGCTTTCTTGAGTTGTTTGCCTTTCCTTGTATTTGTAACTTGTGTTCTTTACGTTTGTAACATGTGGGGGATTGTTGGTATGGTGTCACAAACACAAAATTGTATTATCCTTTTGCCCATTTTTCTACCACCTCATATGTGGGGCCGTGGAGAACAAAAAAAGGAAGAAAGAAAATAGTTGTTGACTTTGTCAACATTGGAAAGAATCTTTGAGCCTTATTAATGTGTTGTCTGCCACTAGCTTAAAACATACGCCTAACTCATTTGTTTTGTCTACAAAACACAATTTACTTTTAGCTTCTTTCACACATCACTTTGGCTACAGACTTCTTCTTCATTCCCTGAAAAGGAAAGGCATTATATTAGAAGGTTGTTCTTGAACCTTTGTGAAAAAAGTGCGTCCAACACAAATGTATTTGCTATAGTCTAATCCTGAGGGTTGTTTCGTCGAAAAGCCGTTTGCACCAAGTTCTACTCCGGATGGTGCGAATCAACCTTTAAGGACAACGCTGTTGCGTGATTTTATAGCTTGGTGAGATTGTTCCTAAACTGATTTTTAAGTTTCTGTTCAGTCTATTTTTTGGGTTGATTATTTTCGGATTTATGTTGGTTTTTCTTTGAGTAAAGTTTGTCATTCATAAAACATTTCCAACAGTTGTATGGTAATCCATTAATTAAAATAAAAAAAGATAAGCAAATACACAGACATAATAAACTATAAAAGAGTATAAAGTTAGTGGTAGTTGCATCATCACTAAAAATGGAACTCTTATTCAACTTCGATATCAATAGAACAATGCCTCACAGTTTAATTATTAGTCAAACAATTGTAAATTTCAACTTCAAGAGGGAAATTTTTAGCAGGGGGAAACAAAATCGACATAGCATAAACAATTTACAAAACTAACTCCAATTAATTTCTTGCATTAAAAAAAAAAAATCATATAAACTAAGCATGCTTTATTTTTGAAAATGGGATTAATCAGTTATTCGATTTGATTGATTTTTTGCAGAGGAAATAAGTGCAATACTTTTTAGCTTTTAAAAGAAAATACTTTCTTAATTATTTCAATATCTAATTTGATATTGGATTCTTAAATTAAATGAGGATAATATTTTCAATTACTAAAATGAAAAGGTAAATTATAATTTACTCTCTTGTAGTTTGCCCTATTACAACTTAGTATACAAATTTTCAATTGTTACATTTGACCCCTAAGATTTAGCCTAGAATAAAGTTAGGAATATTCCTTCTAAAATAGGGTTTAGGATTTCAGATTTTTGAAAATGTAACAGTTAAAAAATTTGTGATAGGGCCAAACCATAGAAGAGTAAATAATTTGTCTACAAAATGCAAAATATGTCAATTTGAATAGAATACCAAATAATTTCATTTTAATCCAAAACCTAAAGAGTCAAATATAGAAATTGAAAATTTGTAGATTGAATTATGTAGGACCAAAACAAACACGAACAAATTACAATTTTCCTAAAAAGTAACTTTCCCTTGTCTTGAGAATATACGACTACTCACCTCTGTCGATGGATGCATCTATTTACAGCAACTGCATGTACGTCCAAGGTCCTCTAAAGAAACCGAAGAATCTTTTAAAATTACTCAAACTGAACGCCAGGTCAAGGAAATAACAAATATACATGCTTGCTTCAAAATCATTAATTGAAAAGAGTAGAAAACATCAACCAATAATTAACCTCTTTATAAGTTTATATAGATTTTCCTTTCCATCACAATTCAACTATATATATATATAAAAAAATTTTGGCCACAAGGGGATGGGGAAGATGAGATTCAAATTAGTAACCTTTGCTCATGAGACACTTTCTTCAGTCGACTGTGCTACCTCGGTTGATTTTACTACATTTTTGGATTCAACCACCAAACTTTTTTTTGGAAGTGCATATGAGGAAATAATCGATAATATAGCAGTGCAGACGAAGGCAACGAGAAGGAGACTAGCTGATGCATATGCCTTTGCGTAATAAGATTCACTAACAAAAATATCAAGTGCATCAATGCATTTCGCCATATCAATTGTTGCTCCAAACCCTGCAGCAGCACCCGTGGCTACTAGGTATGACATAAACTATATAAAAGCAAATTTGGGTCAGCTCCTGCTACTCTTTCTCTTGAATAATAACGCTTCATTTGTTTCGACATAAGACATTTATAGTGTATAATTTTTTGTTTTTGATGCAAGTGAACGGAAAACTTAGAGCATAAAAGAGCAAAATATTTTTCAAAACGTTACATATTCAACCGGCAACCAAAAACAAAATGCATACCACGAAAAAAAATAAATCATATTTCCATCGGTGAGTTCTCTTTATTCATCATCTCTCTCCACAAGCCAACTGTTGACTTTTCCCGATTGACATTTTTTTCTCAAACCAGTTTTTTTCCCACTTAATTTTTTGCATGTATTCTGAGTTTTTGGTTTGTTTTCTTATTTAAGGTTCCCAAATAGTCCAAATAATAGAAAATTTTGTTTCATTTGAAGTCTATATATTCTTTTTAAGTGAAAGTTTTTGTTCATTTAATTATTTGGAGTTACAAAAAATATTGATAATATTCCATGCGAGCCAAAAAATAGAAAATGTTTTCCTTGCGTTATCTTCAGTATCACAACCAAACACAATAATAGGAATTAGCTTTCTAGAAAACGATTCCCATTGAAACAAATGGAGCAAAAAAGAATTTTTTATAAGGTTGTGGGCCTTCTTTGGAACTTGGAGGATGGAAGTGTCAAATTTGGGCTCCAATTCAAGCCTGTCCATAATAAAATGCCAAGCGATTCAACTTGAACTAATTTTACCCAGGCAAATGAAAAGTCACCCTGATTTCTTAATAATAGATTAAAAAAATGCCACTGTTCCTAGCTATCATGTTTTGGTCCTGTGGACTTGTGAAAGTCAAAAAAAAAAAAAAAAAAAAAACTAATTAAAAAATCCAAACTAATTATATTGTTCTCGACTAACTTGGTTTTATGATTGCTAATTAGTCCCGGAAACCGATATTTCCATCACAAGATTGTAGAGGCCCATTTTTTCGGTCTACGGTAGACCAAGTCCAACACCTCAGTGATCCACCAGAGGCCCAAAGCCCAACAAGACCAGTGATCCACGGTAGACAGCACATGAGGAGAAATGGCCCAAAAAGCCATCCACCAGGCCCAGACACCAAGTCAATTGATAAAAGCCCAGCCCATTCACTCTTCAAGTTCAAGTCCAGCCCATTACTCTCCAAATTTCAGTCTGCCGCACAAAGGAGAATTCTAGAACAATTTGAAAAAGAGAGGGAAAAATGGCTCTCAAGTATCATTTTCCCTCCTCTCTTGGCACGGTGCTCAAGGCACTGAAGGGAGGCATTTCCAAAGTGAAATCAGATTCCCAAAGCTACAATAATCATGACAAAAGATTGGATTTCTTCATTAACCAACATATGAGCATTATGGTTCCAGAAAATATGAAGAAAGCTGGTCATCCACGCCACCCAGTGGTCCACGGCGGATTACCCAGTGGTCCACGGCAGATTACCCAGAGGTTCACAACCAAACCCAGCCACAAAAGCAATTTGCGGCGGCACCAGCTGTGATGAGTAATGAAGGGGATGACGAGGAAGATGATGCAAGGGCTGAAAAGACCAAGAAATCTCCCATGGCCGCCCAGATCAGTATCAACTGAAGCAAGTAATGATGAAACACCTGCTAGTCATTTTCTTTACCCACTGGTCGCGGTGGACTTCGCCATAGAATGGTCCACGGCAGCACCAATTGCAACAGAAATCACAACCAAGGCTGAAAAGACTCGAGAAGTCTGCCATGGCCATCACCACTCGAGAGCAGTGACCACCACAGCCCAGCACTCCGGTGGTCCTTGCTCCTCCACATCACAGAACTTAGGAAGCACGGTTTGGAGGTAGGGGAATCAATTTACTCAAATTTAATTTGGTCTGCCGCAACAGAAATGGTATCAATTTGCTGGGAAATGATACCAAAAATGGTAAGACCAAATCTAATTAATGCAAAACACACATGAGTCAAGTCACCTTAATCATTTCAGATCATTACCGAGTATTAAATGCTCGTCACTTCCTCCCTCATAAATGACCTGAAAATCGCCGCCCACCGCAGATCAAATCAGATCTGCGGCGGATGAAAACCATCAGCTCAGCCCCAAACATTAAATTTTGTCCAATCCCAGCCCCTTTATCCTTTGGTCAAGCAATGATTCTCATGATGACGAAGATAACAAATCAAACCATTAGATATAAATACCATTATAAATAGGGCTGGGAAGGAAGAACAAGAGGTTGGCTGGCCTGAGAATCTACATACTGAAATTTCTCCATTAGAGCTGCCTTCAAAAAGCTCCAGAAATTCAGTTAGCCAATATCAGTCCACGGGACACTTCCCGTAGGTCCATGGTGGACTAAAAGCACACTTTTAGTTTGCCACAACAGAAAACTCCTATCAAACACTTAATCCAACACCAAATACCGACTCATGTACGTTTTGCACAGTAAATGATTCTCTTCCTATTCCAAATCACCTAAGTTCTGTGATTTGTTATGCTTCTTTGCTCTGTTCCTGCCTTTCTTGCAAGTTATAGAGGAAATCAAGTGTTTTGTGCTCAGCTCTTTGATCCACGGCATTGGTCCTTGATTTGCACTACTTGTTATGCACATTGTATTTTCTGCCATTGATTATTGCTTCTTGAAAAGGTTGAATTCATTGTATTAAGTCTCAGTCTATGGGACTGACTTTCTTTGTCATGTGTAAGTTTGTAATACATTTCTCATGTATTATTAACATTACATTGCAATTACTGAATGTTCTGGTGGAAGTAGAGTTTAAAATCATCAATTTGTCTTGATCTGCGGTACCAATTTTCATTAGTCCACCGCAGCCCCTGTTTGAACACTGCATCCCGGTGGACCAGGGAGCGTTAAAGGGAAATGCACCATTAGCCTCTAAGTGATCTACCACACTTGGAGTCGAGTCTTGGGCTCAACATCCCCCACATACACAAATCCGGCCCGTATTCGACCTTCTCGCGGATTGGTACGTGGCCTATACGGTGCTGAAATTTTTAGCATCCACAAAGATTAAAGAACAAGGAAACTAAAATCATGTACACACAAAAGAAATAGTAGTATGTATAATGTATGATAGGCGTACCTTATCACCATAGAAGTCAAGTAGAAAGCTACCATCCCCACTTATTAAGTGCTTTCCCATTATTATGTGATAAACTGAGAATGCAATTTGCATGAGAATAAAAGCGAATCCAATGACATTCGATGCAAGCATATACCTGCGGATTTTAAAAAAAAAAAGAAGAAGAAATGTCTTTGTTATCAAATTCTCCCCATTTCGTATATTTAGTCAAGCATTGGATCTAATTACTGGCAAGAAATTATTATTAAGCAATAAAACCTGTGTAGTTGTGTAGATCTTTAAATCAATATTTGCAGAGCTTAAAACAAATATTTTTTTTTTCCTTTAAGAAGAAGAAGAGAAAGTGTCACAAACTTTAACAGTCTTAATTAGATCTACCAAATTTTGGGCTTAGCTTGCATGAGTTGAGTACAACATACCAATTAATCAGCTTTTCATGCCTAAATTGAACCCAAGCAAGAAAAAAGTGTATTTGTAGTCTCAGTTCTGCATAAACATCATAACAAACAATAGTAATAAACTTGAAATTTTACAGCGCTAACCTGTAGGCATAAATACTATTGAACTGCATTTTGTGCGTTAGATAAGGCAGGCCTCGGTAATATACTGTTGATGTATCGGTGGTGTTAAAGTCCAATGGGCCTAACTCAATCTCAAAAGACGCCTTATGAGATGAGGATTGCTCATTGTCTTATAAACCCATTACTCACTCCAACTATTTCCAATGTGGGATAATAATATCCAACACCCCCCCTCAAACTCAAGCAAGGAGGTGGAAGCTTGAGTTTGGAATATAGTGGAACCGGTTTTTTAGAGAAGATACCGGAAGGAGATTGGCTTAAGGGAAGATGCCTGAACGGTATACCGGGCTTGAGACTACAACATTTGTGAAGAGAAGTTGTATAATTGGCTTGAGAGAAGAAAGCCTAACCAACGGTATATCGGGTTTGTATTACAACATTTGGGGGAGTTGTGTATTATTGTAAGTTGGAGTGGATAACCTTACTCTGATACCATGTTAAAATCCAATGGGCCTAACTCAATCTCAAAAGACGCCTTATGAGATGAGGATTGCTCATTGTCTTATAAACCCATTACTCACTCCAACTATTTCCAATGTGGGATAATAATATCCAACAGGTGGTAAGAAGTATGAGTGATATAAATAGGAGAACTGAAGTGAAGACTCTCAATGAAAGAGTGGCAATCTGAGAAGCTGACAACGTTGGTGCCATCCTTGACCAACACCCACACTCAAAATGCTCTATGCAGGGACCCAAATCCCAAATAGACTCAATAACTCTTTCTAGCAAATAGCAAAGAATAGAAAACAATTCTATGACTTATTCTATTATTGAGCTCGCTTTCTCACACTGCGGCACACCTTTCCCTCTATTCAATTCGGCACACCCAACAAATAGCAGCCCATACCTTATATAAGGTTGTCTTTGAATTTAACTATAACGAGGACTATGAATCCTATCTCTTATAGAACTTCAAGGAGAAGTAATTGACGTCAACACCAAGTCAATTGCTTCTTGCCTTGTAGAAAAAGAATCCAAGCTGTATCCAACTTCTAATATGACTTTAATTCAAGCTAGATGCTTTAGTTTTACTTGGAAAAATATATATATATATATATATATTTTTTTGGAAAGTATAATATTTCACTTCATTGGCTAGACTAATGATCCAATGATGTGATACTTAAACCAGTCCAATGGATTTTTTGTGACCCTTACAACACAGAAGGATGACTTTAGACATTTTGTAGAACTATATTGGATTTTTTGTGACCCTTAGAGCATTCATATTAAACTCCTCAAAATTTTAGCCAAATGGGTTTTAAAATACCCACTTTTTCTAGTTTAACTAAAGCATAACTACATCAACCTCTTTAATTTCTTCTCTATTTCATTAAAATATTATTATTTTCTCTCTCCTTTCCACCTGTTTTTTTTCCTTTCTTTCCCCAACTTTCCCAATTCTCCTTATAGTCACAGAAACAAACCTCCAACATGTGGGCTCCTCCAGCAACCAAACTCAACCCATTCACCCACAGCTCCTCTGGCAACCAAAACTCAACCCAACACCCACGACTCATCTGGAAACAGCACCACACTCACGGCACCAGATTAGCTCCAGATCAAAACCCATAGCCTCCACACACCCACAAAACCCACTCATCCACAAAACCATCATCGGACTACCCACAGCCACCGACCCACAAACCCACCTTGTCGCGAGCCTTCTTGGCCTCATCGTGGTTTCCTCAGAGCCCTTCTTGGCCTCACCATGGTCCCTTCACAACCACAAATCAACAAAATATAAACCACAAATCAACAAAATACCTCAAGATTGATCGGAGTGGGGTAGATCTGTTGGTCTTCCTCGCTGGTGAGATCGACACCGTTATTCTTGGCGTGAAGTTGAGGGAGAGAACGCGGCAGACAAAATGAAAGAGAGAAAAAAAGAGTATTTAATTGGTTTCAGGATGAACAGTAGCTCCACGGTTTGGGCGAGCTACTGTTCATTAGCTTGAGAGATTCGGTCATTTGTTGAGGCTGATATAAGCCGTTTTTATGGGTTTTTTGCTATTTTTTGGGTGTTTATATGGTTTGATGCGTCTGATGAGAGTGCTCTTACAACACGGAAGGATGACTTTTGACATTTTGTAGAACTATATTGGATTTTTCATATACTCCAAAGTCCAAATTATATATCTGACTAATTTTTAAATATTTCTGTATAATTAATAATTTAGCATTTTAGTCTTTGAACAAAAGAAAACTGTTATATTCAGGAAAAATTAAGGAATACAATGCTTTTTAATTATTTCAGATATTATATAGTCAACTAACTGTATCTCTTTAGTTATATGAAATTATAATAAAAAAAATTTATAAAAATTTGAAAATGTTTAAATTATTTACAATTCAAAGTATTTTAACCTTTTTTCAAAATATATTTCCTTAAATGAGCTCCTTCTATTTCATTTCCGTGGTCTTGATATATGCTTCATATTTCTTTTAGGATGATATCTTTTAAATTATTATTTTAATTAAATTAATCTTGTTTACAACTAATTATCATGATTAATATTTAATAGAACTCAACAATTAATACTGTATTATCAATTATTCTTATAATATTGTGTATTATTCCTTCATCTTTATCTAATGTTGTAACAAAATTAATGAATTCCTACTTTCCTATTTGGATTTAAATATTATTTATTCGGGTAAAATTTAAATACAGTTCCTTAAATTAGGTACATTAGATTCTTTAATTGAATTCAAACACGTAACTGTATTGAATTTAAATATTATTAGATTTAATTTTTGTTTCAAAGCCCAATCTGTCAATATATGTATTGGATTTATATTTGTAGTCTCTACTTATTGGTGAGAACTAAGAAGCATGTCATATACAGGTATTACACGTACAAGGCCCCGCAGGCCCAACTGGCATTGTTGTTATCTTTTTGGTTTCCTTCACTAAGACATTGGACATTAAAACTTGCACAACCACATATGCCTCCTAAGTCCCATGGTCCAATAGGAGAACTTCCTTGTTGATTGGTTATCATTCAATTCAATTCAATATTTCTTTCATTTCTTATCCAGATTCGGCCCAAATAGACAGCAGTTTGACAATGGGCTGTATTCATCCATTTATTCCCCCAAAAAAAAAACACATAGTTATCCATATCAAAAGGGAAAGATAAAAGAAAACGTAAATTAATGTTGTGAAATGTGAACTATAAAAGAGAACAGTACGTTAATTTATTACTCAACCAGCAGATTCCAATTGGAAATTTCACATCTAACAGAGAAATCGGCATATATTACAAGTCAAGGGGCTAGTTCATTCATTAATTGTGAGTGTGGGACTTTCCTGTGCTGAAGAGTGGAGAGGATATAGATGTGAAGGAACATGCATGGCTTCGGAAAGAGATACAGATGTGAGCAGTGCTACGTTGATCTTCACCAAGATTGCATGTTCATTGTTATCAAAAACTCCACTTTCAAATTCCACGAACAAACCCCTAGTAATGCAACGATCTATATTGCGACGATTGCAAAAGATATTGCTACGCATGTGGGAAACACGTCAAAGGTTTCGTCTACCATTGCCCGAAAACTCACAAGGATTTGCACCCTTATTGTTGCAACCTCAAGAATGAACTTGAAATTGATGATGAAATTTCGTCTTCGTGCAAACGGTGTCAAAGTGTTCATGGTGCAATCAGACAAAGATTAAAGATAGTTTTAAAGTTGTTGACTGATTGAGTAAGAGGAAGCAAAAATAATGAAAATGGAAGCAAAATATTTTAATGTGGTTCGGTCTTGAAGAACTAAGTCTATAGAGGAAAACCTTTGACAGTTACATATTTACTATATAATTTCTTGTGTTACAATAAACCCAATGTAGATTTTATATACTAGAAAAACTTATAATAGTTCTAGACTAATTAGGACTAAGTTTGTTTGTTCTATAAGTACATTGGTTTGCTTTTCCTATAATTATTAGGCCCTACACTAAGTTGGGCCTCATGGGCCAATATATCTTTAACAGACAGTTTATCGAAAATTAAGGGGTGATGACACGTATCATTTTCATGTTTATTGCGCAACGTAAATGGTGGTTGATGGATGCAAAGATGGAACAGGTAATCATAGAAAAGAAAAGAAAACTTCAACCAAGCACCTTTTAACATAATATTTCCTTTCCTTAATTATATATAATTTTTGGCCTCAAGGGAGGGAAATGAAAGATTCGAATCAGTAACCTTAGCGCTTCATTAGACACATTCTTAAGTCGGCTGTGCTACTACCTCAATTGATTGTACAACCTCTCTGGATTCAACCACCAAACTTTCTTTTGGAAGTGCATATGAGGAAATAATCGATAATATAGCAGTGCAGACGAAGGCAATGAGGAGGAGGCTAGCGGATGCATATGCCTTTGAGTAAAAAGATTCGTCCACGTAAAGGCCAAGTAAATCAAGGTTTGTCTTCAAATCATTTGTTGCTCCAAATCCTGCAGCAGAACCTGTGCCTAGTAGATATGATATAACCTATATGAAAGCAACTTTGGGTCAGTTTTTATTGGTTTTTCTATTGAATATTAACCCTTGATTTTTTTTAGCGGAAAATATTTTTTTAGTATATGTTTTCCGTATTTTCCAATGTTTGGTATAAAAAAAGTAAATCAAAGATAAACAAGCCCAATAAAAAAAAAAAAAGCTAGTTGCTCCTAAGTCCTAATCAACCATTGATTTTTCCCAAGTGATATTTTTTACTCAAACTAGTTGTTTCCCCACTTTATTTTGTGCGCATATTCCGTAAATGGGGTCTTACTCCCATTTAAAGGTCCCAAATGATCAAAAAAGTAGAAAAATATTTTCCAACTTGGGGTTTATTTTTGTGAATGAATGTTTTTGTACATAATTTTTTACCCAAAAAAAAAAAAAAAAAAAAAAAAACATGAGTTTTTAGATTGTAGCTATTCATTCAACAATAAACTCCAAGAGTTGTTTGACAAATTATAGAACTAATTCAATTCTAAAACAAGCTAAAACCAAAAATAAATTGAACTAGCTTAGAACATGTCAGGATTAGTTTTAATTAGCAAACAGTTTGTCTAAACTCACTCTAAAACTTGTTTCAATCTTGGTTTTAAAAATCGGACCAAACAAAAAAGAGACCGACTTTTGGTTTTCTAGTCTAACCTACCGGGTCGGATTGAAGATGGTTTTGCAAAATGGCACTTTACCCCTCTTATTTTAGAAAATAACGCTTTCCCCCTCACTTAAAAAATAAATAAGAGGTGTATGTCATTTTTAACAAAAGTAAAGGAGCGAAGTGTCATTTCCTAACAACTATGAGAGGGATGAGTATTATTTTCTAAAATGGGATGGGTAGAGTGTCATTTTGTAAAATCTCAAGCAAGCCTGTTATAAATTGCCCTTTATTTAATATATAAATAAATAGAATATATAAACTTATACTTTTATATGTTTTTATAATTTATTTTGTAATGTCCCAAAATAAATTTTCAAAAAAATTCTTGATTTTGAACCTAGAAGAGATATTTATAAAGAACAAAACTAGATAAGCATACCTTATCACCATAGAAGTCAAGCAGAACGCTACCATTCCCGTTTATTAAGTGATTTCCCATTTTTATGTGGTAAACTGAGAATGCAATTTGCATGAGAATAAAAGGGAATACAATGACATTCGAAGCAAGCATATACCTGCGGATTCAAAAAAAAAAAAGAAAAAAGTATTTGTTATCAAACTCTCCCCATTTCGTATATTTTTAGTCAAGCGATTGGATTTAATCCTCTATTTACTGGCAGAAATTTTTTACAAACAATAAAACCTTTGTAGATCTTTAAATCAATATTGGAGAGCATAAAATAAATCTCTCTTCTTCTTTTCTTTTTTCTATTGGAGAAAAATATGGAGTGTGGTAGAACTGTAGAAGGCTATTGGAGTAAAGAATGTGTTATTTAATAGGGAATGATAGAAATGTTGAAGCTTGGCAAGACCCTTTTGATACCCTGGGTTCATACTTCATAGGTTTAAACCACCTACTCAATTTGGGGAAATAGGGAGCCAGTCATAATGGTCTCCAATTTGATTTACACCAACTCCAGAACTTGAGATACTGCTAAACTGCCCCAATTATTTGGGGCTGGGCTTAGTGAGGAAATAAAGAAAATTTCCATTACCAAGGTTGCCAAGACAAGACTAATTAAGTGTGGATTGGAAATAAAACATGAAAATTAAGTTGGCTTACTGGTTAAATCAACATGCGAGATTCTCTTTTGGCAACAGTAATTAATTTGTGGAGGAACCTATGATCTTGCGATGTATATGAGACGTTGAATATGTTTTTATAGAGGATTACATCACCAAAGGTGCCTCCTTTACTAGTCAGGCTAGCAGAGAAAATCGCCATTCAAAGGAAGGCTTGTTTGCTGTATGGAGTTAGCGAGGAAACTGAGGTTCATTTGTTGAGTGTGACATAGCATAATATGTTTGGTTTGATTCCTAAGTGTGGTTTTAAGCTTGATGGATTATGTGTGAATTTAGAATTGGATCTCATAAATTAAGGCATTTGTACTATCAAATATGCATTTTAGATCTCAGGTTGATATTTCCAACGCGGCCAGAATCACTCTAATTGGAGCCCCCATGTGCCACCACGCGCCACATATCTTCATGCACCACACTCACCGAGACTCCTTGTCACCCACACGCCACACCACACGTGCCAACTGTCCTCTCAATGTGCCATGTGTCATCCAACCATCGAGTCGCGTTAGCCCTAGTTCCACGTCAGTACCTTTGACCATTGATCATCGTGACCAACATTAACTGTTCATTTCGATTATCGATTTTCTCCAAGTAGAGCACTTTTCCACTCATTTTTTCACGAAGTTTCCGATTTAGGGGGCTCATTTTTCCATTTGAGGCTCCCAAGTCAAGCACATTTCTTTATGAGTTCAACCTATACGAAATCTGCCAACTCGCTCATGTGTCTCATCACGATGTCATCCTTTGCTGATGTTCCTCAAGCCACTAGTGCAGTAGTCCTTCGGCCATAGTAACCACTCTTTGGTCAATGATGCAGCAATTCTTAGGCCCTTGCAGCCATCTTTCGGCATCAACATCCATCATCTTTTGTACATTCATCCACATTTTGTCTATCCAATTATTCTACATATGATTTAGTCATTCATGATCATCTTTGAGACATCTTCACGAGTTTACACACTCTTAAACACCATCTTTATCCCAATCATGTGCTTCATTGTAACTACATGCTTTGCTTCATGCTCTAAAGACAGCCTTCTTATGTCTCACATGCACTTAAAGCTCTCTTGCGCCAATTTTGTTTTGTGACGCGCTCAATGCTCCACGCACACACACATAATCAAGGCTCAAGTCTAGTATTACTTTGATAAATCTGTTCTCATCTCTACTTTCCACACACACATACATATGTGCTTTGGGTTTAGAGTTGTCTAAAGTCTAAACGACATCATATGATTAGTGAAAATATATTACACCATAATGCCATCTTTAGAAGTTATCGGAAATTCTTTGATTCTTTCATGGGACCGTCAACCCATGGGGGTGTGTCATTTGTAGTATTATGACAAATGACAGACATATTACTATAAATGACACCTCCACGGGACCAAAATCTCCCCAGAAGTTATTAAAACTTTAATAACAATAAAAACTGGAACAATGACCTTGGCGAAGAAATATAGCAAAGCAAAAAATAATAATAATAAAAGAAATTGTTATTTCTAGTCTCTCTTTTTCTCTTTTTCTTTTTTGGAGAGCTTCTCAGTTATATATAAATAAACATCATAACAAACAATAAAATAAACTAGAAACAGCGCTAACCTGTAGGCATAAACATTATTAAACTGTACTTTGAAGGTTAAATAAGAGTAATATGCTGTTGATGTATTGGTGGTAAGGGCTATGAGTGATATAAATAGGAGAACTGACCTGAAGACGCTCAATGAAAAAGTGGCAAATTGAGTATAGCTGAGAACGTTGGTGGTGCCATGCTAGACCAAAACCCACAGTCAAAATGCTCTATTGCTGGGATTGGCATACTAACTCTCAATTTATAGCCAACTCAGAGGCTGATCCACCATTGACTTTGGCCTCATCACCATTCACCGAGAAAATGACATGGAGGTTTTAGTTTTACTTGGAAAAAGAAGGATATTTGGAAAGCATATGTAATAAAACCAGGACTCACCTCATTGGCTGGACTAATGATCCAATGTTTTTGGATAAAAGAAAATATTATATGAAATAGTTTACCTCCAACCTGGTTTGGAGGAATTCTCCTCCAATCCACTACGTGGCAAATAAATAGACCATCTACGTACACTTTTAGTCACATAATTTTTTTAATGAGTCATGTGACTTTTTAAAATACACATATGAATTGTCTATTTACTTGCCACGTAGTGGGTTGGAAAATTATTCCTCCAAACTGGGTTGGAGGTAAACTCTGTCCATATTATATTAAGGAATACAATATTTTTGAATTACTCGAGATTTTCCATAAATGACTAACTGTATCTTTAATTTATATGATACTATAATGGAGAATATTTATTAAAATTTGAAAATCTTTAAATTATTTTCATTCCAATTTTTATTTTATTTTTACCTGTTTGCCTATTATATTTCCTTAAATGATATTATAATGGAGAAAATTTATTAAAATTTGAAAATCTATAAATTACACTAATCTCGCAACACTACAAGAAATTTCGTCTTCAGCGACGACTCAAAGTCGTTGCGGATGCTTTAAAAGTCGTCGCTAATGTTATTTGCAGCGACAATATCGCTGCTAACAGTGGTTGCGTCTGCTCCGTTGCTATTCGATTTTCTGCAGCGATATTTTGTCGATGCTAATACAATACCATTAGTGACGATAGTATCGTCGCTAATATTGATTTTTTCTTGTTGCAAAAAACCAAATACTCTTAGTTTATAACTCGTCGCTAATACGTTATTAATTGCGACATACATATACATCATCGCTAATAGTTAATCATTAGTGTGTCGTCGCTAATAGGTAATTGTCAACAACAATACACATGTCGTTGCTAATAGGTAATTATCAGCAACAACATAATGTCGTTGCTAAAAAATTATTGGCAACAATATAATGTTGTCGCTAATAGGTACTAATTTGTTAATTAACAATTATCAACGACACAATATCGTTGCTAATAGGTACTTATCAACAACAACACACATCATCGCTAATAGGTACATATTTGCGACGACATTGTGTCATTGCTAATAATTTTTTACTTTTCTTAGATTTGTTTT
>BKZX01024433.1:0-13519 GCA_014362285.1 Fagus crenata | reverse complement strand
GGTTCACAACTGAACCCAGCCACAAGGACAGTCTGCGGCGGCGCTAGCTGTGATGATTGATGAAGGAGGATGACGAGAAGGATGAGGCAAGGGCTGAAAAGACCAAGAAGCCTCCATAGCCGCCCAGATCAGTATCAACTGAAGCAAGCAATGATGAAACATCTGCTGGTCATTCTCTTTACCCACTGGTCGCGGTGGACTGCATTACAGACCGGTCCACGGCAGCACCAACTGAGGCAAAAAATCACAACCAAGGCTGCCATGGCCACCACCACTCGAGAGCAGTGACCACCGCAGCCCAGCACTCCGGTGGTACTTGCTCCTCCACATCACAGAACTTAGGAAGCACGGTTTGGAGGTAGGGGAATCCATTTACTCAAATTACACTTGATCTGCCGCAACAAAAAGGGCATGAATTTGCTGGGAAATAATGCCCAAAAATGGTAAGATTGAGTATAATTAATGCAAAACGTATATGGGTCAAGTCACCATATTTATTTCAGATCATTACCGAGCATTAAATGCTCGTCACTTCCTCCCTCATTAATGACCTGAAAATCGCCGCCCACCGCAGATCAGATCAGATCTGCGGCGGATCAAAACCATCAGCTCAGCCCCTAAACATAAAACCTTGTCAAATCTCAACCCCTCAATCCCTTTGGTTAAGCAATAATCCTCATGATGAAGAGGATAAAAAACAAGACCATTGGACACA
The DNA here is from genome assembly GCA_014362285.1 of Fagus crenata. Taxonomy (NCBI): domain Eukaryota; kingdom Viridiplantae; phylum Streptophyta; class Magnoliopsida; order Fagales; family Fagaceae; genus Fagus; species Fagus crenata. The sequence goes on along the minus strand of BKZX01024433.1, from coordinate 12,804 downwards.
AAGCACCATTATAAATAGGGGTGGGGAAGAAGGAATAGGGGTTGGTCAGTTGGCTGGTCTAAGAACCCACACACTGAAATCTCTCCATTAGAGCTGCCTTCAAAGCTCCAGAAATACACTTGACCAAGATCAGTCCACGGGACACTTCCCGTAGGTCCACGGTGGACTAAAAAGCACTCTTTTAGTCTGCCACAACAGAAAACTCTCATCAAACACTCAACCCAACACCAGACATTGACTCATATACGTTATTGCACAGTAAATGATTCTCTTCCTACTCCAAATCACCTAAGTTCTGTGATTTGCTCTGATTGGTTATGTTGCTTTACTCTGATTCTGCCTTTCTTGCAAGTCATGAGAAAAATCAAGTATTTTGAACTCAGTACCCCATCCACGGGACTGATCTTTGATTTTTATGGCTTATCTTACACTTTGTATTTTCTGCCATTGATTATTGCTTCTTGAAAAGGCTGAGTTCATTGTATTAAATCTCAGCCTATGAGATTGATTTTCTTTATCATGTGTGAGTTTGTAATACATTCCTCATGTGTTATTAACATCATGTTGCAATTACTGAATGTTCTGGTCTGGTGGAAGTAAAGTTTAAGATTACTAACTCATTTTGATCTGCGGCATTGGCTACACTAGTCCACCGCAACCCTTGTACGAGCATTGCCTCGCGGTGGATCAGGGAGTGTTAGAGGGAAATGCACCATTAGCCTCTAAGTGGTCTACCACACTTGGAGTCGAGTTTTGGGCTCAACATCCCCCACACACAAATCCGGCCCGTATTCGACCTTCTCGCAGACTGGTACGTGGCCCATACGGTGCTGAAATTTTTGGCATCCACATTTTGGCGACTCCACTGGGGAGTTGAGTTGCAAATCTTCCCTCATTCCATCATCTTGAAGCTGATCCACAGCACTTGGGGGCTACAATCATGCCGCCTAGAAGGTCTACCAGACAAAACTCAGTAGCTAATTCCTATACTGAAGCAGAATCTCAAGGCTACAACCATGCCATATAAGGAATCCACCAGTCTACAGAACATGACCCTTCCACACTTGAGGGCTAGAACATAGCTGGCCCAAGTTCGTAGTCCACGGTACCATCAAAAGCCTGCCAGCACCTATGAAAAGACGCGGCAGACTAGAATTTTGCCAAGGGCCAGATGGTCCTAAGAATAGTGGACCATGTGAGGAGAGGTCCCTTCGCCATCTAAGTCAACATCAAACTGGGAGGGGCCATACCTGATCCGCGAAGCATATGATAGTGACTATTATAAGCCATCCACCGCAGATGGCACGACTCTGGTGGATCCCATCAACGGAAAATGGCTGAAGCGTTATTACTCGTAAGATTGCACTTTTATTAGCCAAGCATTTGGAATCTTTTGTTTTGGAACAATTTGAACCATGTTGTATTATTAACAAATCATGACATGCAATATCTATGTTTTGCCAAAAAATCAAAGAATTATCACATGCTCAAGATTTTTCTTACAAAAGGCAATAGATTAGATATATCATGATTGAATAAAGTACGAACATGAGCATTCAAAGAGACCAAAACCTGGTCATTTGTCCAAAAAAAAAAAAAAAGAAAGAGACCAAAACTTGGTCATTTGTCCAAAAAAAGAAAAGCCAAAACTTGGCCACCACAAAACATACATACAAGTGTTTGAGAATAAGACTAAAACATAGTTATCACAAAAGGATAAATATAAAAAACTACAAAGGTCAATAGGGAAGGCTGTCAAGGAATGATCCACTGCGTTCAGACCTGAGAACCATCCTTCCCGTGGACATCATTTCATCCTGATAAGCAGTCAGCTCAGCCAAGGAGTCTTGTAGAAGGGCGATCTGGTGCTGAAGTGCTTTTATCTCATCTGCAATCCTTTTGCCAAACAAACACTGGGCCGTCTGCCGCAGACGCTCAATCATGAACCCCAAATCAAAGCCAACATCCATGAGGTCTTGAATTACACTCCTCCACGCAAGAATCTGAGTTTTGGTCACATCTTCAAGGCTGGATTCGTCCATGGCAGCCAACACACTACCAAGCAGAAATAACATGGGTCCACCAAGCCCAATGCTGAGCTTGAAGCCTTTGGTAAAATCACTGTGTCCCGCAGACAGCCTTGACAAATAAGGCAAACAATCATTGAGAACCTAGAAATCACCAAAGGGCACCAAAGGCCCGTTGAAAGACCAAAAGTACTGCTCGGGGTGAGGATTGGGTGCCTTCGCATCAAACTCTTTCAAGAAGTCAGCAACTTCACCGGACAAGCCGCCAACACCAATACTTGAACCGGCTTCAATAGTGGGCCTTGGTGGTGGACTAACAGCAGTAACCTCACCGGTGATCCCTACTCCACCAACATCTTCCAATACATGTATGGTATCATCCACACCTACAAAAAGGAAGAAACACAAAGCAATCAAGCAAATGAGTAATGAAATTGCAACAAGCAAACTCATGATGAGATTGAGTCTACGGGACAACTCCCACGACTTAATCAAATCCAAGAATTTCCCATAGGACAACAATCAAGTCCATGGGAACAAAAATTCTTCCGTGGGACGACAACCAAGTCCACGGAACAGGAAATCTTTCATAGGACGACAACCAAGTCCATGAGACCAGAAATCCTCCATGGGACAACAACCAAGTCCATGGGAAAGGAAGTTTCCATAAGACGACAATCAAGTCTATGGCAAAAAAAAACACATATACACACATGCATCCATAAGACAACAACCAAGTCTATGGTAACAAAAAGAAAAAGATCCTTCCATAGGACGACAACCAAGTCCGCGGAACAACATTTTCCATAGGACGACAACCAAGTCCGCGGAATAACATTTTCCATCGGACGACAACCAAGTCCACGGAACAGAACTTTCCATAGGACGACAGCCAAGTCCATGGAACAGAATTTTCCATAGGACGACAACCAAGTCCATGGAAACAAAATATTTCATAAGACGACACCCAAGTCTATGGAATCAAACATTTCATAAGACAACACCCAAGTCTATGGAATCAAATATTTCATAAGACGATACCCAAGTCTATGGAATCAAACATTTCATAAGACAACACCCAAGTCTATGGAATCAAATATTTCATAAGACGATACCCAAGTCTATGGAATCAAAATATTTCATAAAACAACACCCAAGTCTATGGAATCAAAATATCTCATGAGACAACAACCAAGTCCATGGAACAGAAAATCTTTCATAGGACGACAACCAAGTCCATGAGACCAGAAATCTTCCGTAGGACAACAACCAAGTCCATGGAACAAAAAAATCTTCCATAGGACGACAACCAAGTCCACGAAACAGAAAATCTTTCATAGGACGACAATCAAGTCCATGAGACCAGAAATCCTCCATAGGGCAACAACCAAGTCCATGGGAAAGGAAACTTTCCATAGGACGACAACCAAGTCCATGGAGACAGAATTTTCCATAAGACAACAATCAAGTCTATGGAAGCAGAAACTTTCCATAGGACAACAATCAAGTCCACGGGAGCAGAAATTTTTCATAAGACGACTATCAAGTCTATGGAAGTAAAATTTTCTGTAAGATGACAACCAAGTCTACGGAAACAGAATCTCCTGTGGGGCAACAGCCAAGTCTACAGCGATAGAATATTTCATGTGACAACAGACAAGTCTATGAAATCAAAATACTTCACATGGCAACAGCCAAGTTTGTGAAATCAGAATATTTCAAGTGACGACAACCAAGTCTACGGAACGACAATTTTCATATGACAACAACCAAGTCTATGGAATAACGGAGTCACGATGACAATCAAGTCAATAGAACAACACTCCATACGATCAAGTCTATGGAATGGCAAAAATATGACACAATCAAGTCTACCAAGACGTCTCACATAACACGGCCAAGTCCGTGGAACATCCGATGTGGTTGTCATGGGAGAGCTAATGCCCTCAGCCCGCATACCATGGCCAACGGCGCTATCAATATTACTGCAGACTTCTGGAGCAACTTCCAAGTCTGCCACAAATTTATTCCTCACCAAGCCTTAAGTATGAATTAGCAATGGGGAACTCCTCAACTAAGGAAGCCTCCCACTATAATATAGCTTGCCCGTATGATGATACCGTCAGCTGGAATGCTACCAAAACAAGGGGTAGCTCCGAAGAGAGAAACTCCCTCCACAACATAAGCCATAGGCGCACTAGAGCCTATGGTAGATCAACACACAACATTCAAAGTATGTGCATGTATATCTCCTATCTACACAACTCAAGGGGGTAGAAGCAGAATGAGACCTACCAGCAGTGGCAAACAAAAGAAAGACCTCAAGTCTCGCCACCATAGATCTATTCGTCATGCTACCGTAGACTACAAATTTCTCTCGGGAGGTCCACCATGGAATCCTATTTGGAACCTTAGAGCTCCCACAAGCTCAACAAAGAGTTCCATAAAATCTATTTTCAGGGCATGATAAAGGCAAAGTCATCACTCCTACAATTGCTCATGGAAATGTCAACAATATGGAATTGATGATACAAGGAGATCTACCGTAATACCAAACTAAATCAATCTGCTACAGGAGATCTACCGTAAAGCCAGATTGAATAAGTCCACTATAAGGGCATCTGCCATAACACCAGCAACCAATCCAATGGCCTTGATGACATCAACATCTTCATTCTCCTTCATCCTAATGTTATTACTAGCATCTACAAAAATGAGGAAGAAGGAAAGTTGACAAAGGCATGAATACACACCCAAGTAGTATCTACCACAGACATCATTCCCCAAGCCGAAGTTTCATCCGCGGTGGGACCAACACAATTAGCAGCCTTTGCTACAACACTCAAGTAGCATCTGCCGCAAACATCATTCCCCAAGTCAGAATCTCATCTACAGTGAAAATGACAAAAAATTTAGCAGTCTGCTGCAACATCCAAGTAGCTTTGCTACAACAAAATCATCCTCCAATCTGGAATCTCATCCGCGGCAGGAATAACATCATTTAGTAGTCTACTACAACATCCAAGTAGCTTGTACTACAACAAAATCATTCTCCACTCTGGAATTTCATCCGCGGTGGACCAATATCAGTCATCATCATCATCCCACACCTGAAGAGGGTGATCTGCAGCCCTCATGCCACTTGACACAGCAGACAGAAAATTCCAGCAAAGTTGTGGTGGATCAAACACAATCCACAGCAATGAATTCTGAAAAGGTTACGGTGGACCATGCACAGTCCACGGTAATGAATCACCAAAAAGCTGCGGTGGACCAAACAGAGTCCATGGCAATTAACTCTGAAAGACTTGCGGTGGATCAGATAGAGTCCATGGCAATTAACTCTGAAAGACTTGCGGTGGATCAGATAGAGTCCACGGCAATTAATTCTGAAGGACCTGTGGTGGATCAAATAGAGTCCACCGCGATGGACCCTGGAGGGTCTACGGTGGACCATGCACCATCCACGGTGAGGAATCCTGGAGCAGAAGCTATGGTAGACCAGACAGAGTCTACGACAATGAGCAAGGAAAAGTCCACCACAGCTGAACCAAACATAACTTCCAAAGAGGAGCTTGAGGTAATTAATTTAAGTGATGATCCTGATATTACTAAGCCTATATCAATTAGCAAGTCTTTATCTGCCAAAGAAATAAAATGCTTGATTGATCTGCTGCATAAGTATAAAGATGTGTTTGCTTGGGATTATCATGAGATGCCGGGGATAGATCCGGGGTTAGTGGCTCATTCCTTGAATGTGGAGCCCGGTACCAGACCTGTGGTACAGCCCATGAGGACCTTCCATACGGAAGTGGAGGCACAAATCACACAAGAGGTGAAAAAACTACTTGTTGCTGGTTTTATCAAACCCATTCAGCATCCACGGTGGACCAACATCAGTCATTAGCAGCATCAATTTGCTGCTGCACTTTCAAAGTGTAAACTTGTTCAGCAACATCAATTATCTGCTGCAACTTCATCAATGAAGTCTGCTGTAACATTACAAGCAGCATCTGCTGCAGCATCATCAACGAAGTCTGCTGTAACATCACGAGCAGCATCTGCTGCAACTTCGTCAACGGAGTCTGCTGTAACATTACAAGCAGCATCTGCTGCAACTTCATCATTAAAGTCTGCTGTAACGTTATCAACAGATTCTACAGCAACTTCATCAGCAAGGTGTTTGATCTGCCGCAGTCAAAAAATGAAATCATCATCCAACATATGGAGGTTTGTACCCATATTAGCATCTCTAACTTATGCTCTTATTTTGAAGAAATGAGTTTCTTTTTATTGGTCTACTGAATGGCAATATAACGAATCATGGCCAAGTTGCCAACTATATATACACCAATATTTGGAAAGCCTTTATGAATATATTTTGCTGCAAATAATTGGGAAACAAGAGCTTTTGTACTCAAGAAGGCAACAATGGGCTTGAACAACCCATTCACAATGTCAACCATACATTTAAAGATGCCGAGGCTTGCTACTTGGGGGCTGAACGACCATGACTAGCATCGATTTATGCCATTCAATGGTTCCAACACTATTTCTTGGTTCATCAACTCTATTTGATGGCAGAATCTCAGCTGACCAAGTAGTCTGCAGCAATATCTCTTTCGTTCTGGCAGACTCACACAGGGTCTACTACAACCATCTAAATCCAAGAATATCTTCAAATCTCCAAGATTAGTAAAGAGCCAAGCCACAACTGCTCTTTTGATTTGATTTATTTGAAAAAGCTTGCTCTTTTATTTCAAACAAAGTGCTAAAATGTGAAGCATATCTTGCCGATCTAGCCATCACGCATGAGATCATCACAATGCATTGGAAGATCAAAGATGCACAAAGACATGAAAACCGCCATACAAGAGGTCTTACGACCTTAGTTTCTCAAGTCATCAATCAATCAATAGACGCACCCATTACTGATTTGTTGAGAAAAGAATTTGAAGAATTCTCATTCTATCATGAAGACCAAAGAACACCATTGAAAGCTAAGTTTAAATCTCCCTAAGGTACGGCAGACTTGAAGGAACTCAAATGTTGTGTCTTGATATCTTGAGATCCTTATGGCAGACCACTAAAGGAGTCTTAGCAAGGTGTACAAATATTCAAGAAGTATAGAATAAGTTGCTAGAAGTACATAAGCAAACTTGCAAATTTCACAGGAGGAACACGTCTCTACGGCAGACACCGGTTGTTGGTTACTTTTACCCCAACATGAGCAAAGAAGCAGTAGACTTCTAAAGCAAATGTCCAACTTTTAGTACCAACATGATTGTGAAGAAATTTCTTGCAACTTTTGCCTCAAATAATTGGCAAACCATTTTCTCTAGAGTATCTCTTGAAAGCATCATCTTGCAAGCTCTCAAAAAGACTCTACCAACAACTCTCATCACTTGGCTATCATTGGCAACCATGAGGAACGCTACGGTAGACTACATCAAAGTGTGTCACACCCTTTACAAGTACAAGTCGACCCGATCCACACATCTAGCAAGTCTCCAAAACATGATTATCTCAAAGTTTCTTCATACATGGGGGCTAGGTCTTGATGATTCCATCAATTCATCATTCATGAGCTCGCCAAAGTCTACCGTTGAATATCAAGCTACTGAGTCTAACCACAGACTACTAAACAACATTACTCTACAATAAGGTGAATAAAGTTACCACAGATCAGTTAGCAACGTTACTGCACATCAGTCAACGACATTGCTACAGAATCAGTGAACAACGTTATTGCAGAATGTATTAGTAATCTTTTGGTCTGCCAGAAGCAAAGCTGTTGCAAGATGTATTAGCAATCTTTTGGTCTGCCAGAAGCGAAGCTATTGCAAGATGTATTAGCAATCTTTTGGTCTGCCAGAAGCAAAGCTGTCAAAAGCTTAGAGTCATCATCAAGATTTGTTTGCTGCCAAACCACTGAATGTCATCCAAATGTATTCACTTGCAACCCGAGGGGTCAAACTACCACAAAAAGATTATCACAATGATAAATCAAGTACATATCAGTGAGCTTTGATTTCGTCTGAATCAAAGAAGGTGCTTGGGGGCTTCTATCACTTGGAGATCCATCAAGGCACATGCCTTTCACTTACCATTGAACAAATAAAGGAGTCTGCTGAAGAAACCGCATACCATAGACACAACACCAGTGGTTTCTCTACATTCCTTCACCAACTCAGCCACACGGCTTATACTAGTATCAATGCATAAAGTTGCTTCTTCAATGTCATCTCTCACACTTTGAAGATCCATAAGGGCATTCTTAAGTTCCCAAACACTTGAGTCATGCATTCAAACACTCACCACTCACAAAGAAGCACTAGTAGCCCAAGATTCTTCACATCTTACTACGAGCATTGCTGTGGTAGACTCCATTCATAAGCAAATCATACGATTTGGCGTACTCCACAAGATCATATTCAAGCATCACTTCTCCACGCTTCTATGTCTGCGAGATAATAGGAAAATGGATGCTACGAACCAAATACACATCCTAAGCATCATCCTATGGCAGAAGTGGGAGCTCTCGTGAGACAAATGCTTTATGGTCTTACCATAGCCTACTGAAGACAACAACAGGTTTTGTTCACTTCCTCGCTCATATGTGGAACTAACACTGTTGGTCTTACAAAAAAAAAAAAAAAAAAAACACATCACAATTAAAGTCGTGGTAGACCCACGCATGACATCTCACTCAAAGTCGTGGCAGACCTAGGCAACTTACATTTACTCAAAGTTGTGGCAGACCCACGCACACTGTATCTCACTCAAAGTCGTGGCAGACCTATGCAACTTACATTTACTCAAAGTTGTGGTAGATCCACGCACTTCACATCTCACTTAAAGTCGTGGTAGACCCATACAACTCATATTTCACTCAAAGTCGTGGCAGACCCGTGCATCATACATCTCCTTTCAAAGTCGCGGCAGATCTACGAACCCAACTCCATGAAATGAGGAACCCACGTACAAAAGAAAAAGAGTGGGAAAAGAAATACTATAACGTGCATGGGTGCATATATGTTCCACGGACTACTCACCCGAACCACACATCACGTGTGATTCAGGCTCGGGGGGCTAAATGTAGAGGCCCATTTTTTCGGTCCACCGTGGATCAAATTCAATATCTCAGTGATCCACCAGGAGCCTAAAAACCCAGCAAATCCATTGGTCCACGGTAGACAGCATGTGAAGAAAAGTGGCCCAGAAAAGCCATCCACCGGACCCAAATACCAAGTCAACTAATAAAAGTCCAGCCCATCACTCTACAAATCTCAGTCTGCTGCACAAAGGAACATTCTGGAACAATTTGAAAAAGAGAGGGAAAAGTGGCTTTCAAGCACCATTTTCCCTCCCCTCTTGGCACGGTGCTCAAGGCACTGAAGGGGAAACATTTCCAAAGCAAAAATCAAGTTTCCAAAGCCACAACAATCATGACAAGAGCTGGTTTTCTGCATTAACTCACAAATAAACTCCATGATTCCAGAAAATGTGGTCCACGGCAGCCCAGAAAAGAGGGAGGAACTGGTCCTCCACACCACCCAGCAGTCCACCGCAGATTACTCTACGGTTCACAACTGAACCCAGCCACAAGGACAGTCTGCGGCGGCGCTAGCTGTGATGATTGATGAAGGAGGATGACGAGAAGGATGAGGCAAGGGCTGAAAAGACCAAGAAGCCTCCATAGCCGCCCAGATCAGTATCAACTGAAGCAAGCAATGATGAAACATCTGCTGGTCATTCTCTTTACCCACTGGTCGCGGTGGACTGCATTACAGACCGGTCCACGGCAGCACCAACTGAGGCAAAAAATCACAACCAAGGCTGCCATGGCCACCACCACTCGAGAGCAGTGACCACCGCAGCCCAGCACTCCGGTGGTACTTGCTCCTCCACATCACAGAACTTAGGAAGCACGGTTTGGAGGTAGGGGAATCCATTTACTCAAATTACACTTGATCTGCCGCAACAAAAAGGGCATGAATTTGCTGGGAAATAATGCCCAAAAATGGTAAGATTGAGTATAATTAATGCAAAACGTATATGGGTCAAGTCACCATATTTATTTCAGATCATTACCGAGCATTAAATGCTCGTCACTTCCTCCCTCATTAATGACCTGAAAATCGCCGCCCACCGCAGATCAGATCAGATCTGCGGCGGATCAAAACCATCAGCTCAGCCCCTAAACATAAAACCTTGTCAAATCTCAACCCCTCAATCCCTTTGGTTAAGCAATAATCCTCATGATGAAGAGGATAAAAAACAAGACCATTGGACACAAAGCACCATTATAAATAGGGGTGGGGAAGAAGGAATAGGGGTTGGTCAGTTGGCTGGTCTAAGAACCCACACACTGAAATCTCTCCATTAGAGCTGCCTTCAAAGCTCCAGAAATACACTTGACCAAGATCAGTCCACGGGACACTTCCCGTAGGTCCACGGTGGACTAAAAAGCACTCTTTTAGTCTGCCACAACAGAAAACTCTCATCAAACACTCAACCCAACACCAGACATTGACTCATATACGTTATTGCACAGTAAATGATTCTCTTCCTACTCCAAATCACCTAAGTTCTGTGATTTGCTCTGATTGGTTATGTTGCTTTACTCTGATTCTGCCTTTCTTGCAAGTCATGAGAAAAATCAAGTATTTTGAACTCAGTACCCCATCCACGGGACTGATCTTTGATTTTTATGGCTTATCTTACACTTTGTATTTTCTGCCATTGATTATTGCTTCTTGAAAAGGCTGAGTTCATTGTATTAAATCTCAGCCTATGAGATTGATTTTCTTTATCATGTGTGAGTTTGTAATACATTCCTCATGTGTTATTAACATCATGTTGCAATTACTGAATGTTCTGGTCTGGTGGAAGTAAAGTTTAAGATTACTAACTCATTTTGATCTGCGGCATTGGCTACACTAGTCCACCGCAACCCTTGTACGAGCATTGCCTCGCGGTGGATCAGGGAGTGTTAGAGGGAAATGCACCATTAGCCTCTAAGTGGTCTACCACACTTGGAGTCGAGTTTTGGGCTCAACATCCCCCACACACAAATCCGGCCCGTATTCGACCTTCTCGCAGACTGGTACGTGGCCCATACGGTGCTGAAATTTTTGGCATCCACATTTTGGCGACTCCACTGGGGAGTTGAGTTGCAAATCTTCCCTCATTCCATCATCTTGAAGCTGATCCACAGCACTTGGGGGCTACAATCATGCCGCCTAGAAGGTCTACCAGACAAAACTCAGTAGCTAATTCCTATACTGAAGCAGAATCTCAAGGCTACAACCATGCCATATAAGGAATCCACCAGTCTACAGAACATGACCCTTCCACACTTGAGGGCTAGAACATAGCTGGCCCAAGTTCGTAGTCCACGGTACCATCAAAAGCCTGCCAGCACCTATGAAAAGACGCGGCAGACTAGAATTTTGCCAAGGGCCAGATGGTCCTAAGAATAGTGGACCATGTGAGGAGAGGTCCCTTCGCCATCTAAGTCAACATCAAACTGGGAGGGGCCATACCTGATCCGCGAAGCATATGATAGTGACTATTATAAGCCATCCACCGCAGATGGCACGACTCTGGTGGATCCCATCAACGGAAAATGGCTGAAGCGTTATTACTCGTAAGATTGCACTTTTATTAGCCAAGCATTTGGAATCTTTTGTTTTGGAACAATTTGAACCATGTTGTATTATTAACAAATCATGACATGCAATATCTATGTTTTGCCAAAAAATCAAAGAATTATCACATGCTCAAGATTTTTCTTACAAAAGGCAATAGATTAGATATATCATGATTGAATAAAGTACGAACATGAGCATTCAAAGAGACCAAAACCTGGTCATTTGTCCAAAAAAAAAAAAAAAGAAAGAGACCAAAACTTGGTCATTTGTCCAAAAAAAGAAAAGCCAAAACTTGGCCACCACAAAACATACATACAAGTGTTTGAGAATAAGACTAAAACATAGTTATCACAAAAGGATAAATATAAAAAACTACAAAGGTCAATAGGGAAGGCTGTCAAGGAATGATCCACTGCGTTCAGACCTGAGAACCATCCTTCCCGTGGACATCATTTCATCCTGATAAGCAGTCAGCTCAGCCAAGGAGTCTTGTAGAAGGGCGATCTGGTGCTGAAGTGCTTTTATCTCATCTGCAATCCTTTTGCCAAACAAACACTGGGCCGTCTGCCGCAGACGCTCAATCATGAACCCCAAATCAAAGCCAACATCCATGAGGTCTTGAATTACACTCCTCCACGCAAGAATCTGAGTTTTGGTCACATCTTCAAGGCTGGATTCGTCCATGGCAGCCAACACACTACCAAGCAGAAATAACATGGGTCCACCAAGCCCAATGCTGAGCTTGAAGCCTTTGGTAAAATCACTGTGTCCCGCAGACAGCCTTGACAAATAAGGCAAACAATCATTGAGAACCTAGAAATCACCAAAGGGCACCAAAGGCCCGTTGAAAGACCAAAAGTACTGCTCGGGGTGAGGATTGGGTGCCTTCGCATCAAACTCTTTCAAGAAGTCAGCAACTTCACCGGACAAGCCGCCAACACCAATACTTGAACCGGCTTCAATAGTGGGCCTTGGTGGTGGACTAACAGCAGTAACCTCACCGGTGATCCCTACTCCACCAACATCTTCCAATACATGTATGGTATCATCCACACCTACAAAAAGGAAGAAACACAAAGCAATCAAGCAAATGAGTAATGAAATTGCAACAAGCAAACTCA
>BKZX01024432.1:0-14423 GCA_014362285.1 Fagus crenata | reverse complement strand
GTTGATCTGCCACACCAGAAGATCCAAGGCTCTCCCATGGAGGTGACCGGATTTGGAGGTATGACTGAACACACAATGGGGCATGTACAACTTGTCTTGAAAGTGGGGCCAATTGTAGCACTCACACGATTCCACGTGGTGAATGCGGAGACTCCCTATCATGTGCTCCTTGGCAGACCTTGGCTGCACAAGCATAAATTGGTGTCATCCACCTACCATCAATGTGTTAAAGGGAGACTTAATGGCAAGCCAATCCGCATAGCTGCAAATTCCTGCCCCTTCGACCAGACTGAAGCTCATTTTGTTGAGGCAGCCCTCTATGACGATTTAGCATCCACGGAAGAGCCATCCATCGTGAGGCCATGTGGAACACCACTTCCTGCATGGGAGGACATTAAAGATGATCCTGAAATTGATCTGCGGGAGCTGCTTCAGCGAAAGAAGAAAAGGAAAGAGCGTGAAGTTGAACAAGGGAGTGCACCACAATGCGTGCGTGTCCAACTCCCTAATGGACGCACAGTCTACCGCTTATGAAGGTGCGTGGGGCCTGATTGCCCACAGCAAGAGGGTCCCATACCTGAAGAGGGTGGTCTGCAGCCTTCATGCCATTTGATACAGCAGACTGAAAATTCTAAAAAGGTCGTGGTGGATCAACTACAGCCTATAACAATGAACTCTGAAGAGGTTACGGTAGATCGTATACGGTCTACGGTAATGAGTCACCAAGTAGTTGCGGTGGATCAGACAAGGTCCATGGCAGCGAATACTGGAAAAGCCGCGAAGGATCAAGCAGAGTCTACCACAACAAATCCTGAAGGATCTGCGGTGGATCATTCGCAGTCCACGGTAACGAATTCTGAAGAAGAGGATGCGGTAGACCAGACAGAGTCCACGGCAAGGAGAATGGAAGAGTCCACCACGGCTGAACCAAACCTGTCTTCAAAAGAAGAACTTGAGGTAATTAATTTAAGTGATGATCCTGATATTACCAAGCCTGTATCAATTAGCAAGTCTTTATCTGCCGTAGAAAGAAAATGCTTGATTGATCTGCTGCATGAATACAAAGATGTGTTTGCTTGGGATTATCATGAGATGCCGGGGATAGACCCGGGGTTAGTGGCTCATTCTTTGAATGTGGAGCCCGGTACCAGACCTGTAGTGCAGCCCATGAGAACCTTCCATACGGAGGTAGAGGCACAAATCACACAAGAAGTGAAAAACTACTTGCTGCTAGTTTTATCAAACCCATTCAGCATCCACGGTGGCTGTCAAACATTGTGCCGGTCAAGAAAAAGAACGGGCAAATCAGATGCTGTGTAGATTTTTGGAATCTTAATAAGGCATGTCTGAAGGATGAGTTTCCTCTTCCAAACATGGACTTGTTGATAGATGCAGCCGCCGGTCACGCCATGTTTTCCTTTATGGACGGGTTTAGTGGCTACAACCAAATCCGCATGTCCACCAGAGATGCTGAAAAGACTGCCTTTCGCACACCAATCGGCAATTTTTATTACACCGTCATGCCCTTCGGTCTTAAAAATGCCGGTGCCACCTACCAAAGGACTATGACAGCCATGTTCCACGATATGATGCACAAAGAAATTGAAGATTACGTGGACGACATAGTGGTGAAGTCCAAGAAAAGGGAGGATCATCTTGGAATCTTAAGAAAGGTGTTCGATAGATGCCGACTCTACAAACTCAAGATGAACCCCCTTAAATGTGCCTTTGGGGTGTCTGCCGGAAAGTTCCTGGGATTCTTGGTCCACAACCGTGGAATTGATGTTGATCCAGCCAAGGCATCCGCCATTGCAACCATGAAGGCACCGACTTCTCATAAGGAATTGAAGAGCTTTTTAGGGAGATTGTCCTACATTAGGAGGTTTATCCCTGGTCTGGCAGCAGTAACAGCCGTGTTCACACCTCTGATGAAGAAAGGAGTTCCTTTTATTTGGTCCACGGCGTGCCAGCAAGCCTTTGAGAAGATCCAACAGATCATGACCAAGCTCCCCACCGTATGTGCTCCAGTCCCTGGCAGACCACTGCGTCTATACTTGGCTTCCAATAGTGAAGCAATTGGGGGCTTGGTGGCTCAAGAAGATGAAGAAGGAACCGAAAGGCCAATTTACTATGTTAGCCGAGCACTTAAAGACGCTGAAACAAGATACTCGGGGGCTGAGCGGGCATGTTTAGCCTTAATATATGCATCACAGCGTCTGCGGCATTACTTCTTGGCCCACAAAATCCAACTGATAACTAAATCCCATCCAATTAGGAGTCTACTGCACAGACCAGTCCTTTCTGGCAGACTGGCCCAGTGGCTCTTGCAATTGTCTCAATACGAGATGACCACTGAAACACCCACAGCGATCAAGAGCCAAGCCATAGCAGATCTCCTAGCACAATTCCCAGGAGAAGATAGCTCATCAATCTCGCATGAAATGCCCGGGGAAATAGGAGAGGTTCTGCTGGCAGATCTGGCAGACTCGACATGGACGCTGAAATTCGATGGTTCTTCAACATCTAGCTCAAGTGGAGCCGGAGTTGTGTTAACCAGAGAAGATGGGGAGACTATAGCTAAGTCTTTCAAACTGGACTTCTCATGCTCCAACAACGCCTCAGAATATGAAGCTTATATCACCGGGTTAGTCATTGCACACGAAATGGGGATAAAGCATCTGCGGGTAATTGGAGACTCCAATCTTATCATCTGCCAGACCAAGGGTGAGTTCTCCCTCAAGGAACCATCATTAGCATTGTACCGGGCCTTAGCTCAGAAACTAGAAGAAAAGTTCCATACTTTTGAAATCTCCCATGCCATGAGGTGCGAAAATCGGTATGCCGATGCCCTTGCAACCTTGGGTTCTCAAGTTTCATTTGAGGGATCAAAGGTGGATGTCACAATTGATAAGAGAAACGTGCCTATCACTGATCTGCTGAGAGAAAAATTCAAGGAACCAGACCTTGATGCGGAAGACTGGCGGACGCCTATAAAAGCCAAGCTCGTAGCACCTGAAGGTGTGGCAGACCTGAAAGTGCTCAAAGATTACGTGCTGATCGCTGGGGATCTCTACCGTAGACTGCCTGGAGGAGTCTTAGCAAGATGTGTGAGCCTCCAAGAGGCAACAAAAAAACTAACAGAGGTCCACGAGAAGTGCTGTGAACTCCGGGACGGAGTAAGCCTCTACCGCAGACTCCAGCGCCTGGGTTACTTCTGGCCCAACATGAGCGAAGAGGCAGCAAGTCTACAGGAACAGTGCTCATTTTGTCAGCACCAACATGAGTCCGACCAGATCTATGCAACATTTGTCTCTAGTGATTGGCGCACAACCTTTCTCGAATACCTTATTGAGGATATCCTACCGCAGACTAGCCAAGCAGCAGCTAGAATCAAGAAATTGGCCGCAAGGTACTTTGTGGAAGGAGGCATACTGTTCCGAAAAGGGTTCCACGGTGACCCCTTGAGATGCCTCAGTCTGGCAGAATCCCAAACAGTGATGAAAGAAGCTCATTCCGGAGAGTGTGGGGAACATCAAGGCAAGAAAAGATTGTATCAGCTGCTGTTGACCCTCGGCTATTATTGGCCAACCATGAAGAAAGACACGGCTGACTTTGTGAAATCTTGTCACACTTGCCAACTTCAAGCTAATCTCATTCACACCCATCCAACTAGTCTGCAGAACATGGCAACACCATGGCCTTTTCATACTTGGGGGCTAGACCTCATTGGACCGATCAACCCAGCTTCTGGTGGATACATCTGGATCTTGGTGGCCACCGAGTACTTCTCAAAGTGGGTTGAGGCCATTCCCCTTCGCAAGGCAACTGGTGCAGCCGTGGCAAACTTCATCCGCGAGCATATCATCACGAGGTTTGGCATCCCTCACAAAATCATTAGTGATAATGGCACTCCTTTTGTCAACAAAAATGTTAGAGAAGTTTTGGAGCATTATCGAATCAAGCACCGCAGATCCACGCCTTATTACCCTCAAGGCAATGGACAGGCGGAGGCAACCAATCGCATGTTATTGCGTATTTTGAGTAAAATGGTTTTTGACTACGGAAAAGGCTGGAGTTCTCATCTGGCAGACACACTATGGGCCTACCGTGGATCAACCAAAACAGCAACGGGCTTCACCCCATTTTCTCTAGTCTACGGCACTGATGCTATCTCACCTACAGAATTATTAGTGCCTAGCCCAAGAATTTTGCATGGGATGGACTTAGAAGCTGACGCTGACATTTTTGCTGAAGCGAGAGTGGCAGACTTGGAAGGTCTGGAAGAAGCACGAGAGCTGGCTCAAGCCCGTAGTCTACGGTACCACCAGAAGCTTGCTGATGCTTATGAGAAAACGCTCCAGACCAGAATTTTGGCTAAGGGTCAAATGGTGCTGAAAACGGTGGACCATGTGAGAAGAGGTCTCCCCTCGCCGTCCAAATTTGCACCAAATTGGGAGGGGCCATACTTAATCTGTGAAGCGTATGATAGTGGCTACTACAAGCTATCCACCGCAGATGGCACGACCCTAGCAGATCCCATTAACGGAAAGTGGCTGAAGCGTTACTACTCGTAAGACTACCACTCTTATTAGCCAAGTATCTGGAATCTTTTGTTTTGGAACAAGTGAAATCATGTTGTATTATTAACGAATCATGATATGTAATGTCTATGTTTTGCCAAGCAATCAAAGAACTATCACATGCTAAAGATTTTTCTTGCAAAAGGCAATAGATTAGATATGTCATGATTAAATAAGATATGAACATGAGCATTCAAAGAGACCAAAACCTGGTCATTTGTCCAAAAGAAAAGAAAGAGACCAAAACTTGGTCATTTGTCCAAAAGAAAGGGCCAAAACCGGGCCACCACAAAATATACATACAAGTGTGTGAGAATAAGGCTAAAACATAGTCATTACAAAAGAAGTGAGCATAAGAGCCACAAGAGTCAGCTAAGGAGGCTGTCAAGGAATGATCCACCACGTTCAGACCTGGGAACCACTCCTCCCGTGGACATCATGGCACCTTGATAAGCAGTCAACTTGGCCAAGGAATCCTGCAGAAGGGTAATCTGGTGCTGGAGTGCCTTTATCTCATCTGTGAGCCTTTTGCTAAATACACATTGGGCCATCTGCCGTAGACGCTCCATCACGAACCCCAAATCAAAGCCAACGTCCACAAGGTCTTGGATCACACTCCTCCATGCAAGGATTTGGGTCTTGGACACATCTTCAAGGCTGGACTCGTCCATGGCAGCCAACACGCTCCCAAGCAGGGACATCATGGGTCCACCGAGCCTAACGCTGAGCTTGAAGCCTTTGGTAAAATCACTATGTCCCGCAGACAGCCGTGACAGATAAGGCGAACAATCATTGGGAACCCAAAAATCACCAAAAGGCACCAAAGGCCCGTTGAAAGACCAGAAGAACTGCTCAGGGTGAGGATTGGGTGCCCTCGCATCGAACTCTCTCAAAAAAGCAGCAACTTCACCAGATAAACTGCTTACATCAATGCTTGAACCAACTTCATTAGCGGGCCGTGGTGGTGGACTAACGGCAGTAACTTCACCAGCGGTTCCTATTTCACCAACATCTTCCAATACATGTATGGTATCATCCACACCTACAAAAGGAAGAAACACAAAGTAATCAAACAAATAAGTAATGAAATTGCAACAAGCAAGTTCATGATGAGATTGAGTCTATAGGATGACTCCCACGACTTAATCAAATTCAGAAACTTTCCATAGGACGACAACCAAGTCCATGGAAACAAAACATTTCATAGGACGACAACCAAGTCCAGGGAATCAAAACATTCCGTAAGACGACAACCAAGTCCACGGAACAGAAAATCTTTCATAGGACGACAACCAAGTCCATGGGACCAGAAATCCCCCATAGGGCAACAACCAAGTCCATGGGAAAGAAAACTTCCATAAGACGACAATCAAGTCTATGGCAAAAAAAAACACACATATACATATACACACCCATAAGACAACAACCAAGTCTATGGTAACAAAAAGAAAAAGATTTTTCCATAGGACGACAACCAAGTCCACAGAACAAAACTTTCCATAGGACGACAACCAAGTCCACGGAATAGAAATTTTCCCTAGGATGACAACCAAGTCCACGGGAACAGAAACTTTCCATAAGACAATACCCAAGTCTATGGAATCAAACATTTCATGAGACGATACCCAAGTCCATGGAATCAAGCATTTCATGAGACGACACCCAAGTCCATGGAAGCAAACATTTCATAAGACAACACCCAAGTCTATGGAATCAAAATATTTCATAAGACAACACCCAAGTCTATAGAATCAAAAATATTTCATAAGACGACAACCAAGTCTATGGAAAATATAATTACTCAAAGAAAATGACAATCAAGTCTACGGGGAAGGAATCCCCCATATGAAATGGAACTCCTCCCATAAACAACATTCAACTACCAAAGGAAAACAAAGGAGGTTGGAATCCGAACTTACCTATGTTTTCCAAGTGATCACTGCCAGCGGATGCATCTACCGCAGAAATACCAGCACCCTCAAGTGGAGCATCATGACTTACGGTATCAACCCTTAGGTCCACCGCGGACCCACTTTCTATAAGGCTTTGCGCAGGGGTCTCCTCAGGCACAAGAGCGCCACCAGCAACAGGGGAATCCTCACTAGAAAGACGATTGGCTGGTATAACGAAGCCCCCAGCCGGAATGGCCCTAAGAGAAAGGGTAACACCAAAGAGAGAAACTCCTTCCATGACATGAGCCATGGAAATATCGAAACCTGCGGTAGATCAACACATAACACATACAGCATACATAAATACACTGCTTACTTGCACAATTCAAAGAAATAAGTGCGAGTTAAGGCATACCCGTACTGGTCAGAACCGGCTGCGGTAGCGAAAAAGAGATGGGGTCAACGTCGGCCTCCACGGCGCTATCATCGTCATGGCCCGCATGGGGAACAACGGCTAAGTCTTCATCCATGGAACCAGCTGCCCCCACACTCGAGTCATCAGCTTCAGGTATGTCTTCATCATCTGCGGTGGATTCCGCAGACACAATCTGCTCTTCAGGCATAGAGTCTGAGGCACTACCAAATAGGGAACCACTTGAAGAAGAAAGGTCCTCTCCCATGGACTCAATGCCAATTCCTGGGCTATCCGCTGCACTCTTTCCTAAGTCTTCTGCCTGATCCACGGCAGCAGTACTTGGAGCATCCTCTTCCGGGGGACCTGCGTCAATATCCTCCTCAGCTACATCTGAATCCTGGGGAAGGAACAAGTAACAATGTCAGAAAACATAAATACAACTTCGGGGGAACACAAAGGAAAGAAGAGAAGAGAACCTCTACAACAACTGTGTCACCACCAGATCCACCGGAACCATGTACCACCTGCCACAGATTAAAATATGAGAAAAACACAAGGGAAAGAGGAAATGAAGCATAAAGAAGGGACACGAGAGCAGCAAAAGACTCACCTTTGGTCCACTCTTACTTCTTGTGCGACCAGCTGCACCCAGGGGAAACAAAGGAGCAGTAAATTTCTTCTTTCTGGGAGGCGAGGGAATGGGCGCCGCAGACGGTTCCTCCTCGTCCGTGGACGAAGAAACACTAGCCTTCTTTTGACTCTTTGATGGACCAGAAGCAGCATTCTTCTTGACCGCCTGCCTAGCAGGACTTGCTCTCTTGGGCTTTGAGGGAGCAACAGTAGGCTCAACTGATTCTCCCACAGGAGCCGCCATGGACTCCTTTGCAGCAAGAGGTACCGAGGTGGTGGACTTACTTTCCTTTCCAACTTTTGTCTTCTTGGCAGGGCTCACCGTAGACTCAATGGCTTCTTCCAAGAGAGCCTCAGTAGACTCCTCTGCAACAGATGGCGCTGAAGGGGTGGATTTACTTTCCTTCCCAGCCCTGGTCTTTCTTTTAGAGGGAGCCACGGCAGACTTGGTTGACCCTTGTACAAAAACCGTGGTGGACGCTTCTACAGCAGATGGAACCAACAGTGGAGTCTTACCTTGCTTCGCAGCTTTTGCTTTCTTCGAAGGAACCTTCTTGGAAGAAGAAGCAGTAGGAGCTGACTTCTTCGGTGTCCTCTCAAAAACTGGATCTGTGGGGGCATCTCTCTTGTTCACCTTACCACGTTTGGAGGACATTATAAGTCGATCCTCCACCACATTGACAGAACCCCTCCAGCCGTCTGGCAGATGAATGGTGTAGGCAATCCAGCCTCCTCTGGCACTATCCCACTCCGCAAACCCAAGTTTCTGGCTATTGGCATAGGATATGGCGGATTGGGAAGGCGGAGAGAGATAAGGATTTGAGACCAAGGGCTTGCGGTGGACTGACATGGGAGTTTTATTACTCCTGCCAGCAATCACGTAGTCCACCATCGACCGAGTAAGTCGTTGCCAATAAGCTCCCATGGACGGGGTGTTGAAGCCGAACCTGTGTCCACCAGGGATTAATACACGGGTATTCTCACCCCCCCAACGAGCGAAGGCACTACTCTTCAAAAAAGCTGTTAAGTCAGCAACACAACTTGTAGTCTCTTGTGGACCAACGGGTATTCCTTGATCAAGCCCAAACTGCCTTTGTACCCGCTGTGGACAGTAGGGAATGAAGGAAACACCCGTGGCAGACAAGATTGGGAGAAAGCCCGGGTTCACAGTGGACAAATAAGACAAACTCCAGTAATCATCATCCTTCAAGTCACGGATCAAAGGGGTTGGTCCATAGAGTTTTCTGAAAATAGAGGCGCAAGTAAAACCGGGGTGGTCATCCCCGTATGGCCTGAACAATACATTCTCTTCATAATCTAGGGCTTCCACCAGATCGTGATCACGGGGTTTTAGACCCGCCCAGCGATAGACCAGGGGTAAGTTATCCCTGAAGCTTGGGAATTGATCTAAGAACTTCTGTGGCAGATCAGAAAGCCTGCCCCAAGCGGCAGACCTATCTCTCGCAGCATAAATATAGCTAGTGGAATGTTCCCAGAAGAACGTTTGCAAGGCTGAAGTATTGAAGACAGTAGACAAAATAAAGCAAGAATCGCCCGCGATTTCGCAATCATGGAGCAGATTCAATTGCAAGTACAAGTGACCCAAGAATAAGGGTGCAAGAGGGAAACAATGTCCCACAGATATCCTAATAGCCAACGGAATGAAAACAGTGTTCACTGAGTAGCAAGGGAAATTGCCAAAGGTACACTTACACAGCCAATACAAGATGAAAGCAGCACGGCGGATTGGAGCCTTCTCGTAGTTGATGAAAGTTGAAGGCCAGCCACTTAGTCTAGTGGATGCATGTTTCCTCAGAACAGCTGCAATCTCCTCCTCTGTCGCAGACAGCTTAATGTTTGAAAATGAATACTCACCAAGGATGGGGAGCATCCAGTGATTAGCCACATCCTCCAGAGTGGGTGTGAGCTCCCCCCAAGAAAAGAAGAAGGTGTGCGTTGAAGGGCACCATCTCCTCAACAGCTCACGCAGGGCCTCAGTATCCCTGAACATGTTGCAGCTTCTGGAGATCAAGATGGCCCAATGAACTTCAGCGTCCACCAGATTATCCCAAAAATCAGAATCAAGGATTTCGCGGTCCACCCAGTGAGCCCAATCCTTGGAAGCAGCACAGAGGAAATCGAAGTTGATAGGGGTGGCCTGGAGGTCTCCCTTTTGAATCAAAAGCTCAGAAATTTCTTCAAGACCTGGGACCCAAGCTTGGTCCACCGTGGGTTCCACCCCTGACACCGTCCAATCCCAATCCTCCACGGGGTGAGAGAAATCCACGGATTTGGGAGGAAACAGTGGGGAACTCGCGTACCACGGGTCGATCAAAGGGGCGGCGAACCCTTCTTGTGGATCCTCGGCCTCGCCGGAGACGGGGAGGGGAGCTGCCAACCCCGATTCGCCTGAAATGGGCGGAGAAACCGTTGGGGCGCCCACCATGGCCTCGGTGGGCACCGCTGGTGCTAATGGAGGAACCTCCAACGCCTCACCTGAACCGGGTTGAGGAGGAGGACCTGCCGGTGCCGTAGAAGAAGAAGCCATGGACTGCAAAAAGAAGCTAACCAATATCTCTCGCAATGCTGGGTACGGGGAGAAGAAGGAGAACGGGGGAGGGAGACTCTTGTGTTTCTCTCTACTGCTAAAAAAAAAAAAATCTCTTTCTCTTCTCTCTTGGAAACCCAAAAACATTATAAAGCCAAGCAACAATAAATGCTTAGGCTGGTGGTGGTTGAGGCTGTCATTCCCAAAATCCTAAGTAGATTTAATGATGGCCATGATAAGGGTGCTAAGGAGAGGGGAATTTAAAGAGAATATCAGTTCTAGTAACTGACATTCCCCATCTGCCACAATCCCATGAAATGAGGAACCCACGTACAAAAGAAAAAAGAGTGGGAAAAGAAATACTACAACGTGCATGAGTGCACACGCATTCCGCGGACTACTCACCCGAACCACACATCACGTGCGATTCGGGCTCGGGGGGCTAAATGTAGAGGCCTATTTTTTCAGTCCACCACGAACCAAATCCAACACCCCAGTGATCCACCAGAGGCCCAAGGCCCAACAGCACTGGTGATCCACGGTAGGCCAAACATGAGAAAAATGGCCCAAAAGCCATCTACCGAGCCCAAAGTCCAAAAGAAGAGAACAAGGCCCAGCCCACCTGTTCATCCAAATCCCAGTCTACCACACAAGAGAAGTCTGAGCTAAATTCAAAAAAAGAGAGGGAAAATGGCCCTCAAGCACCATTTTTTCCCTCCTCTCTTGGCGCGGTGCTCGAGGCTCTGAAGGGAGACATTCCCAAAGCAAAATCAGAGTTCCAAAGCAATAATAATCATGACAAAAGATTGGTTTTCTTCATTAACCAACATACAGGCGTGGTCTATGGCAGCCCGGAAAATGTGGAAGAAGCTGGTCCTCCACACCACCCAGTGGTCCACGGCGAGTTGTCCAGCGGTCCACAGCAAACTCAGTCACCAAAGAAACGATCTGCGGCGGCACCAGCTGCGGCCAATGACGAAAGAAGTGACGAAGAGGATGAGGAAAGGCTGAAAAGACTAAGAAATCTTCCATGGCCGCCCAAATCATTACCATCTGAAGCTGGTAATGATGAGAAACCAGCTGGGTATTTTCTTTATCCACTGGTCACGGTGGACCTCAGCACAAACTAGTCCACGGCAGCACCAGCTGGGACAAAAAGGATAATTAAGGTCAAGAAAAAGCCTCTAGAAATCTGCCATGGCCACCACCACTCGAGGACGACGACCGCCACGGCCCAGCACTCCGGTGGTTCTAGCTCCTCCACATCATGGAACTTAGGAAGCAAGGTTTGGAGGTAGGGGAACCAATTTACTTCAATTTTGATTGATCTGCCGTAACAAAAATGGCATTAATCTGCTGGGGAGAAATGCCAAAAACGGTAAGTTCAAATCTAATTAATGCAAAACGTGCTTGAGTCAAATCACCTTAAATATTTTAGGCCATTACCGAGCATTAAATGCTCGTCACTTCCTCCCTCATTAATGGCCTAAAACTCGCCGTTCACCGCAGATCAAATCAAATCTGAGGCGGATGAAAACCATCAGCTCAGCCCCAAAACACAAAACCTTGTCAAATCTCAGCCCCTTATCTCTTGGTTAAACAAAGATTCTCATAATGACGAGGATAACAAGTAAAACCATTAGATATGAACACCACTATAAATAGGGGTGAGAAGAAGGAAGAGTGGTTGGTCTTTAGCTGGTCTGAAATCCTTAGACTGGAATTTCTCCATTAGAGCTGACTTCAAAAGCTCCAAAAATACAAAGCCAACAGCAGTCCACGGGACACTTCCCGTAGGTCCACGGTAGACTAAAAGCACTTTTAGTCTGCCACAACAGAAAAATTCCCAACAAACACTCCGTACTGACTCATGTACGTTTTGCAAAGTAAATAGTTCTCTTCCTACTCCCAAATCCCTCAAGTTCCATGATTTTTGTGTTTCTTTGATCTGCACTTCTTTTCTTGCAAGCTACAGAAAAGGTCAGATGCACTATGTCCAGCCTCTGATCCACGGCGCAGGACTTTGATTTCCATAACTCGTTATATTTATCACATTTGCTGTGTTTTCCACCACTGGATGTGTAAATGTGTAATGTATTCTCCCATGTATTATTTTCCTTGTGTTGTAACTACTGAATGCTCTGGTAGAGATAAAGTTCAAAATTGTCAAGTTTTACTTTGATCTGCGGCATTAGCTTCGTTGATCCACCGCAGCCACCTACGTGAGTATTGCAGCCCGGTGGACTAAGGAACGCAAGAGGGAAATGCACCATTAGCCTCCGAGTGGTCTACCACACTTGGAGTAGAGTCTTGGGCTCAACATCCCCCACACACACAAATTTGGCCCGTGTCCAGCCCGTCCGTGGATCGATACGCGGCCCATTCGGTGCTGAAAATTTTAGCATCCACATTTTGGCGACTCCACTGGGGAGTTGAGTTGCAAATCTTCCCTCATTCCATCATCTTGAAGCTGATTCACAGCACTTGGGGGCTACAACCATGCCGCCTAAAAGATCTACCAGACAGAACTCAGTAGCCAACTCCCATGCTGAAGCAGAATCTCAGGGCCACAGCCATGCCATGGGAGAAACACACGCTCACGGCGGTGGACAGACGCATGGGGGAGAAAACCCCTTCGGCGAGGGACAAACTCATGGTGGCGGACAAGTCCTTGGTGGTGGGGAAATTCCTGTTGGTGGACCACAACAAATGGCATTGATGTTTGAAATGATCAAGGCTATGCAGCAGAACCAAGCTGAACTTGCTGAATCCTTAAGACAGCTGAGAGAAGCCAACACCAACAAAGAGGACCACCAGAACAAGAATGACAACCGTAATCATGAAGAGAGGGAGTCTCACAACAAAAATGACACACCATTTGTCACCATGTCCGACGTGGCTGACTTACTCAAGCAAGAAAGAGAAAGGGCCCCGAAGGAGCCTAGACACTTTGTGAGAAGACCCCCTTACCCCATCGAGCTCTTGAAAGAGCCATACCCGGAGAAATATGACACACCCGTCTTTGCATTATTTGACGAAAGGAAAGGGAGTGCCATGGAACACATCAGCAAATTTCTGGATTCCATGGGACCCTTTGCTGCAAATGGTGACCTTTGTCTACAGGAGTTCTCGAAGTCTCTGGTGGACAGAGCATACACTTGGTACACAGTATTGCCTGCTGGGTCCATCAGAACATGGGAAGACATGGTAGAAAGCTTCTGCAGCAAGTATTTCCATGTTGAAGAAAAAATTACTCTCGTCAACTTACACAACACCAAGCAGCAGATTAGGGAAGACCTGGTGAAGTACATCCACCGCTTCCGAGACGTGTCCCTAGATTGTCATGTGAAGTACCAAGAGGGAGAACTAGTAGAGGTATGCATCGACAATATGCTACCCGAATTTCGTGCCCATTTGGAGAACCTAGACATCACACGGTTCGCCCCTCTACTTCAAAAGGCTAGAAAGACTGTCATTTCAGTCAAGCCTCAAGTCGAAAAGAGCAGGGACAAGAAGAGTCTACCGCAGACTCTCACTGTGTCCACCGCAACCGCACCCAGTGGTACCAAACGAAAGAATACAACAGATAAAGTCTATGAGGAGCCACCTCCACTACCTTTCACAGCCGAAGAAATGATGGCCATTTTCGATAAGTGGGTGCAAGATCAAGTGATCAAGCTCCCAAAGATCAGCAAGCAACCCACTCCAGAAGAGCAAAAGGATCCCAAGTATTGCCGTTACCATAGATACGTGAATCATTCTACGGTGGACTGCAAAACCCTCAGATGGGAGGTCAACCGCAAGATTCAAAATGGTACCTTACTGCTCTCAGAAGCACAACAGAAAGTCCATCAGACCCTTTTTCCTAATTACAACAAGGATAAGGGCAAGGCTGTAGTATCAGTAGTGATCCACGGCAATGCGAGTGATGTGGAAGCAGAAGAGTCTGCCGCAGCAAGTTCTTCTCTGGTACCAGCAGCTGTCAGGACCCTACAAAGGAGTCCAAAGTTCAAGTCTCTGTTCAACCAGCTGGGATTCGGACCTGAGGCCAGAAATGCAGCAACAGAAGCACTCATCACAATAGCGACAGAATCAGGAGCCACTTGTTTTACGGCAGAAGCTCATGCCAGCCGCGCCTTTTTGGAAACCACTAATGCCATAACCTTCACGGATGAGGATATGGAGGTTCAATACCCGGACCATAGACGCCTGCTCTATCTGTCTGCGGTGATAAAAAACGTTCAAGTCAGACGTGCTCTGGTGGACACTGGCTCTTGCTTGAACCTCATACCATTAAGCACGCTGCAAGCCGTTGATCTGCCACACCAGAAGATCCAAGGCTCTCCCATGGAGGTGAC
>BKZX01024431.1:1729-13587 GCA_014362285.1 Fagus crenata | reverse complement strand
GACCTCAACGGTCTCGTCTCGGCCATCATGGCCTCGAGTGGCCTCTACGGCCTTATCCTGGCCCCTATGGCCACGTACGGCCTCAATGGCCTTAGCACGACCTCTAGGGCCTTGTTTGACCTCAACGGTCTCGTCTCGGCCTCTATGGCCTTATCTCAGCCTCCAAGGCCGCCCTCGGCCTCCAAGGCCACCCTCGGCCTCCAAGGCCACCCTCGGCCTCTACAGCCTTATTCCAGCCTCAACGGCCTCGTTTGACCTCAACGGTCTCGTATCGGCCATCATGGCCTCGAGTGGCCTCTACGGCCTTATCTCGGCCTCCACGGCCACGTACAGCCTCAATGGCCTTAGCACGGCCTCTAGGGCCTCGTTTGACCTCAACGGTCTCGTCTCGGCCTCTATGGCCTAATCTCGGCCTCCATGGCCACGTCCGGCCTCTATGGCCTTATCCCGGCCTCATCGGCCTCGTTTGACCTCAATGGTCTCGTCTCGGCCATCATGGCCTCGAGTGGCCTCTACGGCCTTATCCCAGCCCCCACGACCACGTACGGCCTCAATGGCCTTAGCACGGCCTCTAGGGCCTCGTTTGACCTCAACGGTCTCGTCTCAACCTCTATGGCCTTATCTCGGCCTCCAAGGCCACCTTCGGCCTCTACGGCCTTATTCCAGCCTCAACGGCCTCGTTTGACCTCAACGGTCTCGTCTCGGCCATCATGGCCTCGAGTGGCCTCTACGGCCTTATCCCGGCCTCCACGGCCACGTACGGCTTCAATGGCCTTAGCACGGCCTCTAGGGCCTCGTTTGACCTCAACGGTCTCGTCTCGACCTTTATGGCCTTATCTCGGCCTCCACGGGCACATCCAGCCTCTATGGCCTTATCCCGGCCTCATCGGCCTCGTTTGACCTCAACGGTCTCGTATCGGCCATCATGGCCTCGAGTGGCCTTTACGGCCTTATCCCTGCCTCCACGGCCACGTACGGCCTCAATGGCCTTAGCATGGCCTCTAGGGCCTCGTTTGACCTCAACAGTCTTATCTTAGCCATTATGGCCTCGAATGGCCTCTACGGCCTTATCCCGACCTCAACGGCCTCGTTTGACCTCAACGGCCTTGTCTCGGCCTCTATGGCCTTATCTCGGCCTCCAAGGCCACCTTCGGCCTATACGGCCTTATCCCGGCCTCAACTGCCTCGTTTGAGCTCTACGGTCACATTACGGTCTCAACCTGGCCTATACGACCTCAATTCGGTCTTCTTGACCTCACTTGGCCTCTACGGCCCCAATCTGGCCTTTACGCCCTCGCTTTGGTCTTCGTGACCTCACTTGGCCTCTATGGCCTTAATACGGCCTGAATGGCCTCACTTTGGTCTTCATGACCTCATTTGGCCTCTACGGCCACACTTCGATTAG
This sequence comes from Fagus crenata, assembly GCA_014362285.1. NCBI lineage: Eukaryota > Viridiplantae > Streptophyta > Magnoliopsida > Fagales > Fagaceae > Fagus > Fagus crenata. Next base: position 12,182 of record BKZX01024431.1, on the reverse strand, counting down.
CGTGACCTCTGTCCAATCCGCATGTCCTCGCCTTGATCTCGCCGGTCTTACTGGCCTCCACGACCTCCTTACAGTCTTAGCGACCTCATCCTTGGCCTCCCCAGCGTCACTACGGTCTCACTGACATTATTCTCGGCCCATGTGGCCTCATTGCGTCGGTCTCAATGACCTTATCTCGACCTCCACAACCTCCATAGGTCTCAGTGATCTAGGTTCAGTTTTCGCGGCCCTTGTTGGCTAAATTAACTGATCTTGGCCCCCACGGCCTCTATTGACTTCAATGGTACTATCTAAGCCTCCATAGTCTTCCTTGGTTTCATCGACCAAAGCTCGACCTCTATGATCTCACCATGGCCATCCAGGCCTCGTTCCAATCACGTTAATTTGGACCAGCACGTCTTACAAACTATCCAGACTACTATAGTCTCACCTATCGATGGAAGGATTAGGTTTACTTTATTCCTAAATGGTTTCAGCCTCCACTTCCCTCACCTCATTCGGGAAAGCGAAGACTGAGGGGCTATTGTGATGCCAAAAAATAATAGGCTAAGCCCAATACACTAAGCCCAGACAGGCCCATCAGAAGAAGCCCAAATGGGCCCACGAAGAAGGAGAAATTTGATAAAAGAAAAAGAAGAGGAGAAGGGAGGGGGGACGGCAGACACACGGAGAAGAAAGAAAAGAGAAAGAAAAGAGGGGAAGAAGAGAATGGGGTCTCCGGCCCCCCCTTTGTTCATCATTTTTTATTGGCTATTACGTCATTTATGTGTATTTCTCCTCATTTATCTAGTGAAAAACCCCCTCCCCGTGGATGTAGGCATTGTTGGCCAAACCACGTCAAATATTGTGTTTATTGTCGTGTTTTCTCTCCCTCAAGCTTGTGTCTTGTCGGATTAAGCCACTCAATCGGGCTCCCATCGTGTCCAAACTCGCTGTTAAAGAGGTTCCGTACGTATCCCTTTGCTACCCAAGTTTTTTTGACGTTACAGTTCTGTACATTTTTTTTAATCTTTTTGTCTGTGAAAATATTGAATGAGTTTGATTGTTTGGGAAATTATGGCAGACATTGAGTTCTGGAGCAAATTTTATGTTTAAAATTGTATTTAAACTTGAGTTGGCTAAGTTGCTTGCACTTGCTTTATGTGTTACTCAAATTGTTAATTTAGGGTTTTAGAGCAAAATTTATGTTTTTATTTTTTTGTTGGGTGCAGGAATCAAAAAACGGAGTAATTCTATTTATTTACTTTGTGCTCAACCTTCAAATTCAACGTAAGGTTTGTCTGTCTCTAATTTACGTTTCCCTCTTTCACTTTGTTTTTTGTGCTAATTTATATTTTCCTTATTAAAGTCAATAATCTGATCTGATTTCCTTAGATTTTTTATATTTTCTAATAAAAAGTTTTGGCTGCACTATACTCATTCTGTACAAGCAGAACCGAGAGTCGTCTCATTCAATTTATCTCAAGTCACTGCCTCTTACATCGTCCACCTCACATGCCAAAGTCAGATTGTTGGAATCATTTCCTTCAATACATCTCAAAAGAGTAGCTTTGAATAAGCAAAGTCAAATTCCCAAACCAAGATGACGATGAAGGAGAGGGGACCAGTTGGACTGTTGCTTTTCTCTGATTCGTATTTCCCCTTCAAAGAACTAAAGAAGCCTTCATTTTGGGATAAATGGGGAGAGGCAAACAAAGATGTATGAGATAGAGAAACAGAGATGTCAAGGGTTGTGGGTACCAAGAGCTGCTGGAAGGTGTTTTAATGCAAACGTCATAACTGGAACATAGGTACTTAATACAATCTTCAAGAATTGCTTCTGTCCTAAATTAAATTTCAAATTTCATAAAATGTCTACAATTTCAAGTTTTCAACTATCTTCTCTTTCAAAGGTTGGACGTTTGTGTTTTGTTCTCCCTCAAAATGTTTGACAAAATGCTTGAACCAAAGTTCTCATCACCAAAACTCATTAGATTTGTTTTTTCTTGGCTACAATAAGTCACTAAGACTTATCATAAATATATATATATATATATATTTTTATCATACAATAATCTGAACCATGATCAAAATATTGGATTTTGCTATTTGTTTCCTTATTTGTTTCTGAAACCAATTTAATTTGCTTTAATAAACAACATCCAATTTAATAAATAAAGGTTTCTAAGGTATTATCTATACCCATCACAGATTCATTGTGCAGTTTGTGATACTAAAAATTTATTGATGCCATTAACTTGACATGTGATTATCTCAATCCAACATTCAGTTGGTCTATTTAGTTTGACACACATTGAAGATGTAGTTAGTGTTTAGGAATTGTTGGATTCAACTGTGAACCTCATTATCTTTTGAATTAGTTATTTTGTTTATCTGTGATCCCTTGATTATTGGCTTGGTTCTGGTAAGTGTCTGGCTCCCTAGAGTCTTTCTTTAGGTGAGTTTGATAGATGTTTTGGTTTATTTTCACAACTTGAGATTATTTTATTCATTAAATGATGGGTTTTTATTTATTTATTTATTTTTTTCCTTCTATTTATGTTGATGTAAAATACAATAAGTATCATGTATAGGTAAAAATTATTATGAGATTTGGAATATAAGTAGTTTGTTTTAAATCTAATCCACCTATACAATAGGTTTATGATTGTTTCCTTTTTACCATTTACTTCTATCTTTCCTATTTGTTTATATTTGAAATCAGATGAATATGAATTCGATTCATCAGGGGACTTGGCTACTGACTGAGTCTTTTATTTTATTTTTTCTCTCTTATATAAATGTGAATTTTCTTCACAGGATGAAAGGTTTTAGAATTTGTAGTTGTGAATGTTGCATTGAAGATGTAAATAGGGACACACATGATGGATTCTACTTAAGTGAAAGTAAAAGTTGAAGGGTTGATTAGTATGGCACTTAGAAAAGTGCTTGAGGAGATGGAAGTAGTTAAAAGAAATTCAAGATCCGTTTGGTTGGTTCCCTTCATAATTTTTTATATTTTTATTTTTAGTTTTAGAGGCTTTGCTTTGCTCATGGGTTGACGTTATGGTGACTATCGATTAAAATCGTTGAAAGTTGAACCTTTGGCATATAGGATCAATTTGGAGTAAAAATAATGATATGACCAGTTTTACCAAGGTTAGCTATAGGCTCAATTTGCAAAGTTATTTCTAAAAAAAAATAAAAAAAATAAATAAAAAAGAAGAAGAAGAATTATTTGCAAAGTTGTGTGTTACTTGTGGCAATATGCCTACATTCACGGACGGCAACAGGGAGAAAGCTTCACTAAGAAAATAGGAAGATTACAATAGTGACACTAGGACTCTCTCAAAGAACCCAAAGTCTAAATACACCCTAACCTCTGTCTCACCAAGAATAAACATAGAGAAACCGATTTTCTAATTATTCTATATTGCAGCACTGCCTCTCACTCTTGATTTGCCGCAATACATAACATATATATACTTACCAAAGTAGCTTAGTTCGTGTGGTATACAAGCATAAGACTTGTGGTATTCTATTACCACTAGGAGAAGACATGGCCACTGACTTTGTATTACAAAGTCAAGCCATGTCACAACAATTTCTTTTTGAAAAATAGTAGTCAACATCTTCTTTCATTATTTACCATTTTCATCTTCTCTTAATTCACTAAAAAGAATTTACAAGTGCAAAAGAGAAACTGCGATGGGTGCACACAGTGGTGGCGCCACAGCTTAAGGCGGGTGTTCATATGAACATCCTGACTTTGTGAAAAATAAGGAGCTTGTTAGCATATTGATCAATGGATATTGCAAGAATGCAATTGTAATACCCGGTCCTAAAAACAGAAAAAAGAAAGAAAGAGTTTTGTTTTTGGTGGGTAATCTAAAGATAAAAACCCTTTATCAATCAAACTATTATTGCTTAAGTTGATTAAAATTTAAAAATTCTAACCAACTTTTATATATATATATATATATTGGCTAAGAAAACAAATAGGCAAAGAGAGAGGAGCAACAGTGGAGCCGTTTGGTTCAATTATGTCGAATTTTGTTCACTAATATGCTCGCTTCTTCATGCGGGATCCTTTCTCTGATAGTAGAAATATTGCATAAGAACTAGGAACCCACGTTCCAGATCTTCTCCAGTATGGTTTGATTTTTAAAGGTTTGTAGTATAAGTTTGAAATAGAGAGACTTTAATAGTTGATGGACAAAGCCATTAGACTTCCTATTAATAGCCCTTGGGAGAAAGAAAGAAACATGGCAGACTTGCATAATTTGAGTTGGAATAGGAATTCAAACATAGCAAGGAATCCTATTACTACTTGTTTTGGATGTACATGGCTTGGCATTTTTGAGATATATAGCTGCAGTTAATTTTCTTTGTCATGTGGCATATTAGAATAAGATCTTTTTAGAGGATTACAAAATTATATTACGTGCTAGATGTAAGTAACATTTATTCTTAACTAGTGTTTTCTCAAATTTATATGTATTAAATATTCATATTTTCGTACCTTTTGTTAAAAGTTTTTGTTATTTTATAATGCCGAAATCAATTTGTTTTGGAATATCAAGAAAATCGTTTTATTTGTAAAGTTATGGTTTACTTCAAAAATTCGAATCAAGCATTTGATTATATGTTGCAAGGAATCATTTATGGTATATAGCTTATTTGTTAAATTGATTTGTTTCTATACGCAAATTTGAGTAAGGTTTGAAAATTACTATGTTTTGGAATGCAAATATGTTTATCATTTTTTAAACCTCTCAGTCTGACTATGTTTTGGGTCCCACCAATAGGGATATACGTTGGTATTGAAACTAGTTTCAATCTGGGTTTGTCATCCACCTATGTGTGGTTTTTGGGCCTTGTCAGAAGGATAATGTGGCCGTAGTTACTAAGATTGTTTAGTATATGTATCTATATCTGTATCTTTATTCATCTTTGAATATGTTAAATTGCTATTTGAAAGTAAGATTATATTTTATTTTGTGAACCAAAACAGTATTTTTTTTTTTTTTTTTAATCATTTTACCAAAAATTATTGTTTAAGAATTTTGTATTAATTATGAATATTTGTTTTTAACAAATGTGTGTTTGATCCTGCTAGTTAAAGATATTGGTTATTTGCTGAGCTACCCGGCTTACCCTTTTCTTTCCCAATTCAATTTATGAGGATTAGCTAGCGCGGATATTGTGGGGGAGTAGTGTGGGAAGGACTTTAGGCAAAAATATTAGTATTTCTTATTTGCTACTTAGGGATTTTATGATAGAGACTTTTGTTTATTAGGATTTGGACTTGTGATGTATGGATTTTAATTTATTTGATACCTTATTGGTTAGCATATTATTTTGGAGATTACTGGTTAGTATATTACTTTGGAGATTTTATATCAAGGATGTTATTTATTGAAATTTGTTAGTGAGGCCTAGGACACTCATAAGGCAAAGCTTTATGGGTACACGGCTGTTGTTACGTATCGAGCTCATGCTTTGGGTTCGGGGTGTGACAGAAATAATAGATGAAGCCCTGAATCTCTTTCAATGAATATGTCACATGAAAATTATTCCTGATGTTATTATTTACACCTCTCTTATTGATGGTTTGTGCACATTAGGGAGAATTGCTACTGCAAATGAGCTTGTTAGTCAGATGCACGTTCATCGTCAAATTCCAAACATAAATATATATACTTACTCTGTCCTATAGATGTCTTATGCAAAAGTCTTGAAGACAATGGCATTGATCCAAAATCTTGAAGACAGTCAACCCCTGTGCTTAATATTATGACCTACAACATTCTAATCGATGACAATAGATTCAATGGTGGGAAATTAAATACAACATAAGACATTTTTTTCAAGTGTTCCTACTAAAGGTTGTCTGGATGCTTAGACATACAACATTATAATGGATGTGCTCTGTAAAGAAGATATTTTAGAAACAGTGGAGATGGTTATGCAAGTGGAACATGATTGCCTACCTAATAGTGTATCACTTTCAATACAAGGATTCAAGCATTTTTAGAAAAGAATGAGATGCATAAGGCTAAGCAGATTCTTCATGAACTGATAATGGAGGTCTAGCCAAATGATGGAACAGTGAGACACCTTTATCCCTTTTATTTAAGTTAGTGTTCTTTTCATGACATAAAATATCTGTTGTGGGCTTGAGGCATTAGACATGGTGATTTTTCTGGTCAAGACACTTAATTCATGCTCAGGCCTCAATAGTTCTTTAAGAAGTTAAAAATAACCTTGTACTTCTATATGAAGAATAGGCATAGGGTAAGATTGTGGATTCATGTGTAAATCACTAATAATAAATTAATAATCATAGATAAACTACATACTAATATACATATTTGATTGTTGATAGTTTTGAGGCCTCACATATTCCACAGTACTAATTACTCAAGACCAAGGCATATCCTAATATGATCTTATCCAACATATTCTGTATACTTCAAACATGTGATCATATGTCTTGCTAAGAATATTTCTTTTGTTAGTGATCTACTACATTTCATCGACTTCTCAAAATCTAACATTGCTTCCAGTCTTCAGGCACCTGTTTTCTTATTAGCTGTTTTTCTAACTGATAGATTTCTATGAATTAAGTACTCAAAATATCAAATGTCTCTTAACTGCATGGTTGAATTGTATTATTGAGGTCAACATCCAATGGTGACTAGATCTTGCATTTTAGATATGATAACTAAACCAATACATTCTATCTTTGTTTGATTCTTATGGTGAGTGTGAAAAGGTCCAATTGAATGGGTAATGGAGTAAAAGAAAAGTATATACATCGCATAAATCCTTAATTAAGGATGTAGCTTGCTCAAGTTCTGCCACTTGACCTAGCATCTTTTTTTTGCTGGATACTTGACATAGTATCTATATCTTCGTAAGCTTTACGCTTAAGTTTTGAATTATTGATATGAGCTGCTCTTTGCATATTGTCAGAAGGGTTTCACATTTTTTATTTTATTTTTGAAATAAAGGTAAAATGTTTCTTTTCTTAAGAGCACTCTTTAATTTCTTTGATGAGAAAAATTCCAGATTGTTGGCCCATTGAAGTTTCGCTTCTAACATCTCCTTGAACATTTTTTTTTTTCTTTTTCATTTGTTCCTCTAATTTTCATGGTGATTCTTTAATGGTCATAGTTAGTATTTGATGGGAATGAGTTGGAATGAATTTATTTTATATTGGATGGATTGACCTCTATAATTAAATAATTAAAAATAAAAATAAAAATAAAATTTCGGAGCCTGGTTGTAGTGATGGATTGGAAGCCCAACCTAAGTACCTAACGAAGGGTATTTTTAATTTCTCTTAATTGTGTGACTCATCTATAATCTATAATTTATACTATAATATAAAACCGAAGCTTTTTTTTTTTTTTTTTTCTCTTTTGTTTGACTTCATAAAAATTGGACATATCAGCTTATTCGGTCTCACAATTTTACACAGCAATACTAATTTTTTAATAAAATTTTAACCTCTCATTTTGATATTAGTTTCTACCTGATACACTACATCCTGATACATTATATTAGTTTCTACCCAATACACTACAATTTTACACGACAATACTACATCCTCTTCTCTCTTATGCTCTCATTCTCGAAGGCCTCCCCCTCTTTCTTCCCTTCTTCTTCTTCTTCTTCTTCTTCACTTTCATCCAAGCCCAAGCCAAGGCTTGAAATCTTCAGTCCACTAAGACCCAGTTGAGTCACTGATCGATCTTCGGCCTTCTCCCCGTCGGCAGCCGCCTTCTTCATCTCGCCACTATTTCACCCACAGTCACGATATCTCAATCTGATGAGGGTAAAATCTCCATGCACGGTAATTTCTTCATCCCTCTCATAAAACCCCCAATTTTTGTTAGGTAAATTAGTTAATTGTTATGATTAGGGTTTGAATTGAAATTGTAAAATGGATTTTGGGTATTTGGAATGGAAAATCTACATGGATTTTGAATTCCGTAGGTGTTGAAGTTTATGGAATGTGGAATGTGAATGAATCAGAGTGAGTTCCGAATTGGATATTTTGTTTTGGATAATTGTGATGAAAGTTCGGATTTTACTTTTTTTTTTTTTTTTGATAATGAAGTGAAGCAATTGAAGAAGAATGGAAAAGTCAATTTGGAGAAACCTTTCAATTGACCCCATAATATTTGCATCGATAGTGCTATATTTTCCTTATGATGCTACCGCATGTGATGAACCATTACCTAGGAAAAAGTTTCAACCATTATCCTACAATAATCCCCATTTGGTGTGCAGCTTTCGGGTGTTTTGGGTTTTTACTTTTAGTTCATTTTTAATGTGATTGGCATATTTCTCAACTAATAGCATCATTGAATTTTGTGAGGCATGTTCTATTGTTGAAAATATAGAGCGCTATGATCCTGTCTCATCTTGCGTTGTTCAATTCATAGTCTGTCATTGGGCTATATTGACCCTGTGGATTTCTCTACATCAGATTAAAAAAAAAAAATAGGGTTATAAGGCTCTTGCAATATTACTAACCACAACCGATTAGCAGGCTCACTTTCATATCAAAGTTAATATAAATGAACATTTCATGCATTTATACAAATTTTCCTACTTCAAACAAAAGCTTTTATAAATGAACAATTCATGCCTTTTTATAAAATTTTCCCGTGCATCGCATGAGTTAGCGACTAGTATAAACTAAAAGCTGAAGTTGAGAAAAAAATTTTAGTCTTCTCCAAATATCGCCACGTCAGATTTGTTGCTTGCACAATATTTCATATCATTTTTCTTTTTATTTCACTCTCTCTCTCTCACTTTCTCTCCCCATCGCCTCTTCATCTCCCTCACTTCTTCATTTCCCATAGGTTTTTCACATACCCATTAAATCACCTATCCCAAATCTTCTATTTAAATCCTCCTATTTCCATTTCTTTTTAAACCTACTTTTTCTCATATTGCCAAAATTAAATGTATTCAATATAAAGAGTATATGCTAAAATCATTAAAGCCACAATTACTCTTTAAACAAAAAATTTCCTTCTTCCTATATTGAGCTACCATTATGCCATCATGCTTCTTGAGTTTTCAGTTATAAGTCTTATGACTATTCACATCCTTTTATTGATGAATGGAAGAAAAACAGTCTCTAATATTGTAACGTTCCTTGAAGACATAAAGTTTCTATATGTCTAAAATCCCAAATCTCAAATCACCCTTCCACTTTAAATAGTTGAATCCAAAATCTTATATTCTACCAGTAAGTCCTCTCTCTCTCTCTCCACTTCAGATATAGATTTTTTTTTTTTTTTTTTTTTTTTTCTTTCCAAATTTTTTTCTTTAGTCGATGCCTAACGAATTTGAGGTGTGTGGAAATTATCAAGCATTCAATACCACAGTCCGTTTATCGCTTGTAATGAATCTTTGGTAATCAAATTTCTTTTACATATCATCATTTTTCTTTTGTTTTCATTCCCTTTTGGTTTTTGTTAGGTATTTCAAATTTTGATTACTTTTTCAATGGCTAATCTTTTTAGTTTAGCGTTAAGACTAAATGCTAATCTACTCTAACATGTTTTCATATTTTGTTTCTAGAAGGTAGCAAACCAATCAAACTAACTTAGTTTTATCACTAGAAGGTATTTATTATCATTCATTTTCATTTATTATTATTATTATTATTATTATTATTATTTTTAAATGTAGCATTATCATTCTTCTTTATTTGTTTCATCCACATGTTTCAAAAATTTTCATTACCTTTTTTCATTAAATACTTGATGCCTTGATAGCAGGGAACTTTTTGACATATCAAGTGTTGTTTATGTTAGCCTCAAGGTTTCAATACCTATTAATTGGCTAATTAATCCAAGAACATTCATGTAGTTTTGATGATAACTATGATTTTAAGTTATTCATAAATGATATTTTCATATGAACTAATGATTTATGTTTACAGCATAATGTTGACTATTGATTTAATTGGACCAAGATGGTCAATTCAAATATCAAGCAAATGAATAGTCGACAAGTTGCAAATTCACTGAAGATCAAAGTCATCAAGATTTAAGACAAAGAAATCAAGCTCAAGAATCATGTTCCGAGACATATGAGAAGTAAGAGTTAGGTTTTGTAAAATTTATTAAGATTTGATCTTTAAGGCTCAAAACCAACTTAAATTGATTTTCAAAATATTTGACAAAGTCAATAATAATGGCTAGATTGATTGAAATGAAAATGAGAAGAAATCAATCACGGCTGAAAAATTTTTGAAACATAAAAGTTTTTCAAAATAATGACAAAGTCAAAATTAATGGCTAGATATTTTTGAAATTCAAAAATAGCAATGTGAACGCAAATAAATCTATTACGGTTGAAAAATTTCTGAAACATAAAAGTTTTTCAAAATATTGACCAAGTCAAAATTAATGGCTAGATATTTTTGAAATTCAAAAACAGCAAT
>BKZX01024430.1:31973-45451 GCA_014362285.1 Fagus crenata | reverse complement strand
TACTTGGAAGTTTTCATAGATATGGATGAGAGAAAAAAGAAAATAAACTTGTTCTTTTGAATAGACTCTTTCAACTTGTTCTTTGGATTTTTCATCTATTCTTCTTGGGGGCAAAATAGATTCTTCAGGACCAAAATGGGACCACCAATGATGGAACCAAGCAGGAAGATTTTGTATTTCTAAATATTTTTCAAAATAAAAGAACCATGAATGCTGGAACCTATCATTTTGAAAATAAAAAGCATTGTACCAAGCATTTTGATAATCATAATAATTATAAACAATTCTTGATTCATTTGTATAGGCCTAGCTTTTGTGGGTATATTTCTTTCATTAAAATCTGACTCATAGGTTAAGCTAACAATATGTTGTTTTCTATGCCAAAAAGCATTAGGTAAATCTGCACAAATTTCATTCTTTATTTTGTTTTCAAAATTTACAATTCTTTGTTTTAATAAAGGAGATTCTAATTGTTCTTCAATTCTTTTATATTCTAAATCTTGTTTTAAAAACATAAGATGTTTATCTTTTCGTGCAATCTTGGACTTGTAAATTAAATTAATTTCATTACATAATGACATTTGTTTTAACAAATTTATATCTCTTGTCATGGGTGGTAAGATAAAAGGAAAAGTAATCTTTTGTCCTAAAATTTGTGTTGTAAGACCTTTTTCTGAAATTTCTTTTATAGGATATAATAGTGCTATGAAAGGATTTCCTAATATTACTTTTGAAGTTATATCTTTGACTAAAATAAAATTAGTCTTAATACAAACGTCTGACTATTGATAAAATCTCTTTTTTGATTGTACTATAATTTTGTTGTGCAGCATTCCATATACCAGAATAAAACCGGACTGTAACCTATTAGATCCAAAAACTAAGTCCCCATTCAACTCCACAGTCCACACAAGTCCAAGAAAGAATTAAAAAAGCAACTTCAAGATGCTCTCTCTCAAATATCTGATGACTCTGATGATGACCAAGGAATTCAAGTCTCACAAAATCCAAATTATTTCCAAGATTCTCAAGATCCATATGAAGAGATTCACAGTTTCAAATTATGAATTATTAGTCAAGTATTCTAGATAAGATTCAAAGCTTCACAAGGCGACAAAATGTAAAGAAAAGCTTATTTCTAGAACAAAAGTAAGACAAAAAGAGATTTCTGATAATTTCAAGCAAATTTTAAGTTTTGAGACTCATTTCAAGATTCCTGATGCAAAAGACAAAAGGAGACAAGACTAAAGAAGACTGAAAACTGAAGACAAGACTAAAAGACTGAAGATTGAAGACAAAAGTAGACAAGACAAGCTTACTTTCGGCATGCAAGTTTCAAGTTTAAGACGCTCAATTCAAGTTCCTGACAAGTTCAAAGACAAAATGAAGACTCCTTTTGACCAGTTCAAAGACAAAATTACTTTTGGTGCAATCCCAGACAAAAGAAGACTTCTTTTGATGCAAACTGACAAATCTGCTTTCGGCACAAGTTGATAAGTTCAAAGAAGGGTTCCAAGACAAGATGATTGACAAGCTTAAAGTGACAAGATTCCTGACAAAGCAAGACACTTTCGACGAGAAAATCCAACAGATTCCAAATTCAAGATTTCTTCAGATTTCCTCAAGATTTATCTTTTCAAGTTACCAAGACTATTGTTTAAATGTCCAAGTTAAATTATTATTTCACTGTTTATTTTACTTTCCAAGTTCTATTTAAGCTATCCTTCTGGCTTGTAGAAGGCAGGACCTAATTTACGGCTTTTCTTTAGCAAAACTCCAAGCAATCCTTGTAAACACTTTCCCTTCCTTTCCAGAAAACAAAACCTTCTCTTGTATTTCTCAAGTTATTTCCCAAGGCATCTCTGTAAGTTTTCAAAGTTTATCAAATGAATTTCAGTAAATGTTTTCAGATTTCATTTTTGTTGCTATAATTTTATTTGCAGCATATTTATTCCATACTGCCTTTACTCTGTCCATTTCTAGCAATTTCATCTTTATCATGCTGTTAATCTGTGCCTGGGTGTCATTATGTTATCAAAGCCAAGTTTGGTCTCTTATCTTTTATTTCTTCAGAATTTGTTGGGGAGTTTGGTCTCTTATGTTTTGAGTTAAGAGAGAGGTTGAATTCAAATATATTATAAATATTGAGAGTTCATTGATTTTCAACACGAATAATCTAATGGTTGGTATGTAAGATCCTTAATAACAAGTCACAAGTTCGAAACCTCAAACCAACCATATTTGCTTAATAACTAGTCACAGGTTTGAAACCCCATACCACCCATTTGCAAATTTTCCAACATTTCAGACCCAGTCTGGCACAAAGTGAACTATCCGGTTTTTGAAAGCTCAAAGAACCGGCTTGATTGCCATTTTGTGGTTCACCTGTTCGGACCATCCAGTCTAGTTCTGGTTAAAAAACCATGGTACCAAGTTGATGCGATGGAAAAAATCTCAGATATCACTTTAAGAGATGTTTGCTAAAGTTATATCTTTTTTGTTATTGACATTATTGTTAATGTTGGTAATAATTTGATTTTGTATAAAGGGCTAATCAGAGCGTCTTGTTAATGTCAAAGATACTAAAATCTGTATGTTCTCTAGTACTGCACAAAAATGGTGCAAAGTACAATTTATTCCTATGGATTTATAGAACTTATTTTTATTGCTTGTAATTGACTGAATTATCATGCTGTCTGTTGGTGTAAAAGCAAATAATTTCTTCCATATGAAATTATTTGAAGTTCAAACACCTGGTGACCGCCACTGACTGCACACCAAAAATTTGAAAAAAAAAAAATTAAAAAAAAAAAAAAAAGGAACTTATCTTAGAAAAAAGAGCCAAAGAAAATTAATAACATTTGCAATCTCTAGGTGATTGTGAAAGCCCTATTAGCCAATCAACTCCTCATTACCCAGTGACCTGGCAGGACTCAGGAATTTAGCTATTTTTGTTTGTTTGGTAGAGTCTTCATGCCAATGCTATTGTAAGGATGCTGGTTCTTTCATGACGTAGGGTGTTTTATGGTGTTGCTTTTACCCACTGTTGTTTCTGTTACCAAAATGCTTGCGTTAAGCTAACTTGAGAATTGCAATTTATTTATGTTCTATACAAAGTGTTCATGTTTAGTCACCAATGCAATTACGTATGACTGCCTTGCAAATCAGAAGTTCAACCAAAGAAACAGGGTGCTATTAAAAATAATTGTGACTTGGTTACTACGTTTTTTTACTTCTGAGTTCCTTGGTGCTAAGTCAAAGAACATGTTGCACAAAGATCAACTCAAACAGTTATTGTAATTATGCTTTAATGTTTGTCGTACAAATTTTATCATGCGGCAATTTGATGTATTCTGCTGTCCTGGTTCAGGCTTATAATGGAGATGATTATAACGGTGCTAGGATTGTTAGTCGAGCTTATGAACTTTGAGATGCAGTAAGTTTATTTGTTCATTGCTTTTGAGTTTTGGGGTGCTCACTTTTTTGTCATAAAGTCATTCCTTTGTTTTGTTTCCCCCCTCAGGTGCAGGGGATGCTATCACAAATGGACCGTGCATTGGTTGCATACTGTGACAAGATTGCTGCCCAAGGTGGTCCTTTGAATTTGCCTGATGATATGGGGGGTTCTACTTTCCCATCTAACCCTGTTGTGCAGCTGGGAACTGTTACCAGAGCGAGTGCACGACTTCGTAATGTCCAGCCAGAGGTTAATCTGGATCAAAGTTATGAGGCGCTGAGACGGCCAAAGAAGAATGCGAATGCTGCACATGCAGGTATTAAAACCTTTGGAGTAGTAATGTTCTTACTTCTATGGCGAAATGAAATCACTGCTAAAACAGCAGATACCTTGCCTGGGTGTAACAAGGTTTCTGTTAATGCTTCTAACTTATCTGTAAGAACAAAACCATTAACATCATATCTTTTTTTTTTTTTTTGATAGGTAATAACAAACTTTATTAGATCTGAAACAAAACTCCCAAGTGCATAAAATATGCACTAACAGGAAGGAAAATTACACAGAAAAAGGAAAACAAATTAAACAACATTAAGGGAGACAACAAATTCTGGAAGAGAAGATGCTGTTGTAAAGCCCCATGACCTAGAACAATCATATAGCAGACCCACAAAGTACTCTTGAAGATGAAGAAATGATTTCTCCTTGTCTTCAAAAATACGAGAGTTCCTCTCTTGCCACAACGACCACATTAAGCAAAGCAGAACGAGGTTCCAAATATCTGAAGAATGCTTCCCAAATCCATTAAACCATCCAAATAACAAATCTATCACCTTGGCCGGAAGAACCCACTGGATCCCAAACATTTGGAAAACAAACCCCCACAGCGCAGTAGCTACCTCACAATGAAGAAGGAGGTGGTCCCCGGTTTCCCAACCATTCTTGCACATACAACACCACGCAGCCAACATGTGCCCCTTCTTCATTAAATTATCACAAGTAAGAATTTTACCTCGAGCTACTGTCCAATTAAAGAAAGAAATACGCTGCGGAGCTTTGACACCACAAATACTTTTCCACAGGAACCTGGGCTTGTTTGAGACTTGAAGAGCACCATAATAAGACCAAACATCAAACTGACCAAATTTACGAAGAATCCAGACTAACTTATCTTCAGTCTCTCTTCTCGGGAGAAAGGTTTGAATGAAATTAAAGAAAGACATCACCTCCGGCAGTTCCCAGTCATTAAAATCCCTAACAAAAGAGATATTCCAAGCATAAGAAGCATGCAAATCTAATCTAGACAGAACAGATGCAACTAAAGCTTGACAATCCGTAGAGCATAGAAACATCATCGGAAGCAAATCCTTAAGGGGAGAATTTCCACACCACTTATCCAACCAGAATCGGATCCTATCTCCCCCACCAACAGAGAACTCTATCCTCTCCAAGAAAACGTACCAACCCCAAGAGATGCCCTTCCAAAGCCCACAACTATGAGTTCCCCTACAAGGTTTGGAACGCCAACCTCCCCACTCCATCCCATATTTTGCAACAATGACTCTCCTCCACAAATGAGACTCTTCAACCCCAAAACGCCACAACCATTTGCCCAAAAGAGCTTTGTTAAACAAAGTTAAATTCTTAACCCCCAAGCCCCCATAATCCATAGGAGAACAAACCTGATCCCAACTTACCAAATGGTATTTAACCCCCTCACCCATTCCTCCCCACAGAAAATTCCGTTGAAGCTTTTCTATTCACTGAGAAACACTAACCGGAATAATAAATAAGGATAGGAAATAAGTGGGAAGGCTAGAAAGCGTACTCTTGAGCAACGTAAGATGGCCCCCTTTGGATAAATATAAAGTCTGCCAGCTCACCAAACGCCTTTCTATCTTCTCAAGAATAGAGTTCCAAACAGACAAGCCCTTATAAGGAGCCCCCAAAGGCATGCCGAGATACAGCATCAACAAACTCCAATACAACAACAAAGAAGGTTAGCCAAAGAAGGCATGCTGTCCACCACACCCACAGGAACCATCTCACTCTTCGTTAGATTGACCCTCAACCCAGTGACCGCCTCAAAGCAAGACAACACCTTCTTGATATGCATTACTTGCTCTGGGACAGCATCACAGAAAACAATAGTATCATCCGTGAAGAGTAAATGAGAAATACAAACCTTAGACCCCCTAAGCACTCCTACCATAAAACCATGAATAAGACTAGCCTCCTCTGATTTCTTGAACATTTTGCTCAAGACCTCCATAACCAACAAGAACAACAAAGGGGATAGAGGATCGCCTTGGCACAAACCCCGGGAGTTACCAAAGAAGCCCGCAAGAGACCCATTAACTAGAACAGAAAATTGAATAGTCGATATACAGGTCTTAATCCATTGACACCATCTATGACCAAAGCCCATCCTAGCCATAAGATATAGCAAACAATCCCAATTAACATGGCCATACGCCTTTTCAATATCCAACTTGCATAGAATCCCCAGAATAGAATTTTTTAGGCAACTGTCTAGGCATTCATTAGCAATTAGAATAGAATCTAATGTTTGACGACCGCCCACAAAAGCATTTTGAGAATCATAAATTACTGATTCCAAAACTGTCTTAACTCTATTTGCCAATACCTTAGACAAGAGTTTATACATGCTACCAACTAGGCTAATGGGACGATAGTCACGAATATTCAAAGCATCCCTCTTCTTAGGAATCAAATAGGAATCAAAGCAATGAACGTAGCATTAAGAGATTTCTCAAATTTACAATGGGTATGAAACTCCTAAAAAAAAAACCCATCACATCATCCCTAACAATATCCCAACACTTATGAAAAAACGCCATGGAAAAACCATCGGGACTTGGAACCTTATCCCCTTCAAGGTCCTTAAGAACCATGAAAACCTCTTCTCGATCAAACTTCCTTTCCAAATGAGAACTATTAGTAGCCCCAGCGGAATGAAAATCTAACCCTTCAACCGTAGGCCTCCACGCTTCCTTTTCCTGATACAAATTCTCATAAAAACTTACTACATTGTCCCTGATATCAACAACATTTTCACGAACAGCACCATCTACTTCCACTTTTACCATGTAATTCCTACGTCTGTTGGAATTCGCCATCTTATGAAAAAATTTAGTGTTATTATCCCCTTCTTTGAGCCAGAGAACACGAGATTTTTGGTGCCAAGATGTTTCTTCCAAGTGAGCTAATCTATCTAGCTCTGAAAGAACCACTTTACGTCTATCCCGATCATCATAAGAGAGACCCCCCAACTCCTCCTTCTCATCAAGCCGAGATAGCTCAGACAATAATTGAAGTTGTTTAAGGCTAACATCCCCAAACACATATTTGTTCCAAAACTTGAGATCTTCCTTCAAGGCTTTCAGCTTACTAGCCAAAACAAAACTAGGGGAACCTGTGAATGGGTAAGTGGACCACCAATTCTTAACACAATCCACAAAACCCTCTGTCTTCAACCACATATTTTCAAATTTAAAAGACCGTTTACCACCTGTCAGCTTACCAGTCTCTAGAATGAGAGGATGATGATCTGAAAGAGGCCGAGGAAGCAGATTTTGAACAACATCCGAGAAGTGGTCTTCCCAATCCGAGTAGATAAGAAACCTGTCAATCCTAGATAGAGAAGGATTTTCAGTACCACTGCTCCATGTAAACTGACCACCACCTCCTAAAGGTAGATCCACCAAGTTTAGATCTTCAATAAAGTCCGAAAAATCTAACATTGGAGGAGTGAGCCTTTTGCACCTCAATCTTTCACTAAGAAATCTGATAACATTAAAATCACCAAAAACACACCAAGGATTAGACCATCTTTGTCTAATGTCCCTCAACTCTGCCCACAAATCATGTCTTGTTAGATTACAAGTTGGACCATAAAGCCCAGTACCAACCCAAGTAAAACCATTAGAAACCCCACGCCAAAGACAAGACACAGAAAATCAACCCACGAAAGAATCTATTTTCTCAACAATACGCTTATCCCACAACAAGAGAACCTCTCCAGCAGTGCCCACAACATCTAACACCTCCTAATCCACATAAGGGTTACCCCAAATGCTGCGAAT
The DNA here is from genome assembly GCA_014362285.1 of Fagus crenata. Classification (NCBI taxonomy): domain Eukaryota; kingdom Viridiplantae; phylum Streptophyta; class Magnoliopsida; order Fagales; family Fagaceae; genus Fagus; species Fagus crenata. The sequence continues at coordinate 37,891 of BKZX01024430.1, read as the reverse complement.
AACCCTTCTATCAAGAGTATCCAGCTTTGTTTCTTGTAAGCAGACAATATCACACCGCCACTGTCTAAGCCAAAACTTCACCCTTCCACGCTTGTGGGGAATATTAATACCCCAAACATTCCAGGATAAGATTCTTAGCTTCATAAAAAAACAAAAAAACCTAGACACCAGACAAACCAAAAAAAATCAACAACCGATAGGTCGGCCATCATAATTGATAGACGAAGCTAAATTTTGAAGCTCACAGGCGCCTTTCCTGACTGAAACCACAGGTTGTTTCTTCTTTATGGAACTTTTATGCTTAAGTCTCTTAGCTTCAATGCTTTGCAAAAGTGCCATACACTGCTACTCATGACTATCAAGTGGAAAACCTACCAACTTGCAAAAGTCACGATAGTGTTTTTTCACCCATTGGGAAGTTACCTCTTGACTTGCACTCGCACTCAGAACAGTCACTGAGTTGGGGAACGCAGTTGGGGTAATCACAGCCAGAGGTGAACAGCATATAGGTGAGGAGCACTCACGGTCTTCACAGTACTCCACCACCTATAGTGTGTTCTCCACATCCAAAGCCCCCAACGCCTCTATCAACTGCAAAACATCATCAGAAGCTGTAATCAGAGACCCCACCGTCACTGGCAGTCCCAAATCGATTTCTTCCTTAGCCAAGTCCACCATTACCCCCTCGGCTTGAAGAACACTCACCTCGCCATCATCGGACCACTGAGAATTCCCATTTATCTCCCCTTCCTCCACGTTGGCACTTAGGTTATAGAGAACTGAGCCTTTGAGAACCATTGGGGGAAAGATTGAGAGCTCTGAAGCTCCCAAAGATCTCCTCCAAATGACGCTAGGCAAATCCATCCGAGATCCTCCCGATCTGGAAGCTTCTACCTTGAGTGTGAAGACGTTGACTTGTGGTATACTTGGAACTGGATCCATCGAGCCCAAACTTGCGGTATACTTTAATTTTCCAAAATCATCCACAACCAGAACAATCCCGAATAAATGGGCAGTGGGCAATAGTGCTAGGAAAGTGCCTTGAAACAACTCATTGGTTGACTTTGACCTAGATTTTAAGTTAGTCTTAATTTTTTTGCAATGGAACTTCAACCAAAACCGCATGTGACCTGATGGATATTTTTTTCTTCTTGTTATTGATAGGTTACACGTGCACCTAGTAGATTTTGAACCCATAACCTTACTTTTCACCCTTTTATATAAGGGGAGGAGGTACCCACTTGGCTAGAGTTCATTGGCCCATTAGAGATGATTATATTTTTTAAGTTGTGAATCTCATTTCATATTTCATGGTATGCATTTTGGCTTAGAAATTAATTACATCAATTGTGTTAGTGTATCATCAAAGAGATGCATAGATGGAACAATCCTAAATTGTGTTTTATTCCTACCTCACCCAAATTGCCACCTTCCTCTAAATTGTTTTTTGTGTTGCAAAATCCACCTTAGGGATCAAGCTCTTAAAGATCACTGACCTGAGGAGATGTATCAAAAAGGGCCTACAGTAGTGCTTACCATCACTCTAATTTTTCATGTCACACACCGCACTGCAAACTACATTCCCCTTGCCAGAGCTGTCTTTTTTGAGTTCATAACTGAACTTCTGGATTTCTCATGTTTTGATTCTATTAGAATCAGATAGAAAACTCAAGCTCTCAATATTGAATTTCTTGGTGAAAATCAGGTTCAACAGCAGAAGATAAATCATGGCATCAAGATTCACAAATGGAAAAGTCATCTCAGGAACCTGAGACAAATGACACAAATCCTGAAAGGCCAGAAACCTCTTCTGCTGATGGTAATCAGCATGAAACTTCTGGAGAAGCTTCTGGTCATGCTGATGGGAGCGGATCTGAAGATGTCACAATGTCTGATGGTGATATTTCAAACCAAGTGGAGTCTATCAAGCTACTTTTAGTGGAGCGTTCTGCTAGCTACAGCATTCCACAGCTTGGAAGGCTTTACACACGTATAATGAAGCGTGTTTTTGAAACCAAAGCCAAAGTAAAAAAAAAAAATCAAAAACAAAAAGATACAGCAATGTAAAGTCGGGATTTTCTTTTAAATGCAAAATTATTGAGTGAAAGCAATCTCTCCCAGTGGATATTGAATGCTAGATCATTTAATTAGTGTTCTATGTTCATGTGTCGGTTGTGAAATTGGGTTTTGATGATGATGTTCATGTCCAGAATACTATGGTTCCCATGTACTGTTGTTGCAATGGTGAGATTAACTATGCTTGGAAGGTGTTTGATGAAAGTCTGAAATTAGACTCTGTTTCTAGGAGTCAGATGATTGGAGGGTATGTATGATTGGGGTGGTCCTCAGATGCAATTGGGAAAAGAAAACGCTTAAAACAGATTAAATGGGATTTTACAATCACTTGTGCACCTTACTTGTAAGTATGAACTTGGAACCGTAGAATTAGTCCTAAAGTAATTGGAGTCTTGGTGTCCGTTGTATCTCTCTCTTCCTTTCGTTTTTCCCTTTTTTTCAATATCCATGTCAACCACTAAAAGAGTCAAATTTCACACTGTTCAGGTAAGCGCCTATAACATCAGACACCCAAAATGATTTTCATGTCAATGCATTTTGTTGAAAACAGTGGATTTGGTAAAATGCTGAAACTTTTACTAAGAAGTGATTATGCTGAATGAAATTGTGTTTGGTTAGACAAAGTGTAGAATGTATTTTGAATATTATATATTATGTAATTAAACACTTGATAATGTTTTTTCAATTATATATTTTACAATTTATTATTTTTTAAAAAATAATTATCACGTAACACACAAAAATATATATATATATATACCAATTGCAAAATCACACTTTATAATCAATTTTCTCCAACATATTATTTTCAATTGATACCAATTGCAAAATCAAATAATACCAATTCACAATCCTAGGCTAATGTATGACTGTATGGTGTCTTCCTAATTTAAATGGTATAGTATAAATTTATTATATAAAAATAAGATTTTAAATTTAAAATGCATGTTTTTTTTTTTCCTTTCCAAATTATGAGTGAGCTATATAGTTTGATTATAAAGTTTGATAATTAGTTCCCATTGATCTTTCCCATAAGACACGAACTAATGTAGTAATGGGCATCAACAAATGGAATCTACCAAATCCATCACTCCATCAAAGTCCATCTCTATCACTCTGACTTGGCTACAAAGCTCCACTCTTGTCAAGCTGTACTTCAAAGAGTAAAGAAAGTGCAGCCACAAACAATAAAGAAACAAGTGAAGGAAAAAGGAAGTAAAAAAAAAAACAACTTATTCAAGAGTTGAAGATTGAAGACGACGACCCAAACTTTCACATGAGAGAGAGAGATACTAGTGGTGGTTTGTACCGGCCAAAAATACACATTTCGGCATGCGTAGTCCAAATCTATACACATTTAGTTTTATTGAGAATTTTTTTGGTTGTAATTTTTTTTTTCTTGGAAAGAATGGAGGAATACAGAGATCTAGCCAAAATAGAAAAGAAAAAGGAAACAGAGACAACGGGAAAGAGTAAAAATAATGGTTGTTGGAGTAATTAATGCTCATGTCAGTGGATCCCACTTGCTTTAGCAAAAATAAGAATCATAAGCTAAAATCAGAATAAAATAATTATAATAATAATAAAAAAAAAGTGGATTCTGAGTTTTGTTCTAGAAATAAGAATTTGCAAAATGCATTTTAGGCAGGATGCATTTACCAAAATCTCAACCAAACACCTCAAATTTTTTAAAAAATGCATTCTATGCATAGAAATCCGAGATAATTATACTTAATTTAACTACAATACATTGTTTTGGTGACATGAATGCATATATGGAGTTGACATGCACACCTAGATTTATTTTTTGTGAACACTTACATAGACTATCTTCTCTTTTTTACGAGATATTTACATTGGCTATAGAAACACAGTGGCTCTACATCTATATATAAACTGAATTGGTCTTGTAAAGGCACCAATTATGAAGTAAATTATACATACATTGGAATTTTAATGAGGAAATCCTGACCTCAAAGTCCAAATTGAATAATAATTCCCTGATGATTTCTATGTTATTCATTGACTCTTTAAATACATAAAACAGGTAACAAAACAAGCGTGACACAAGGCATTCCAATCCTAAATACCCAACAAATAGGACTCTTAACGTTAACATAAACCACTGACTAAGACTCCAACATAACAAAAGGACTTTTTTTTTTTTTTTATAGAAATCTTAATTTAAACTTACACTTGAGGATCGTACCCACGTACTCATAGATTAGTGAAACTTTTTGAAGAGAGGAATTAACACTGGACCGAATGGCCAAGTGGCACAAAAGTACTTACTCAAATAGCAGCATAGCAATAATAACTCCTAAATTAAAGGATATTAAATCAACTCCAACAGCTCCAAGCAATCACGGATACCTCATGCCAGCTTGCAAGTGTCAAGCGATAACCTTCAAAAAGTACAAAACCATAAATAAGAAGGAAAAAAATACCAAGAATTGCAAATTATTTAACGTCCAAGTCTTGTGATGGATATTTCTAAAATAATTTGATGAACTAAAAAAATTCACACAAAAAGAAAAGTTGAATTTCTCAAGTGTAAAGTTGCAGCTAATATTTTATCAATTGCATTCAATTGAAAGTATTCGTATTCGTGAGGTCAACAGTATCTATCATTGTATAGTTTGATCATTAGAAGTATGCAGTTAATCAAAGAAGAGAAGAGGATTATAAGGTATGATTAAACTTACCAATCATCTGTCATCCATCATATCATATATCATATCCCTCCCCTCTGATATATTCCCCGTCGATTTGGATAATTGGAATATGGGCAATTTTGTACCACTCTGTGCCGGTCTCCTCTGCACATCTTTCCTATAACGTGGAGCAATCACAAATCTCTAGTTTGGTGAGACTTCCCATGGCTTCCGCGGTGGGGAAATACTTCAGCTTCTTGCAGTTGTCAACCGTCAGAGATCGAAGGGCAAAAAGGTTGCCCAACCACTCAGGCAAAGCTAATATTCCATCACATTTATTTATACATAGAAATCTAATGGCAGTGAAGCGTTGAATCTCTTCCGGGAGAGAGTTGAGTATAGCCCACCCACACAATTCTAGTCTTTCAAGAGAGTGTTGGAAGTGAGCGTAACTGATGAATGTGGGGAAAGATTGGAGCTCCTCACAAAACGGACTAATCACCAAAGTCTTCAAGCCATCTGGTAAACTCTCTGACGTACACCTCAATTATCGGCAATTTTTAATTGATAATTCGGTAAGAGAAAGCAATCCTCTTAGATCTGGAATTGATTCCAGATTATAACAATTCCATATTGTCAACTCTTCCAGATTCCTACAGGATTGCAGCCCATTGGATAGAGCTTCAAGACTTTCACAAAATGTAATCACCAATCGTTTAAGGGACATGGCATCTTGTAACGTCAGCAAAGATCTTAGTCTGGGACAAAGCCGAATTTCTAATTCCTCAAGATAATGCATTCCTCCTAAATCTGGAAATGATATTAGATTAGGACAACCGCATATCTGCAAATATTTAATATATTTACAGGATTCTAGCCCAATGGGTAAAGGATCAACACCAAATGTCAAGCGATGAAGGTACGCAGCACCTTGTATACTTCCAAAAGATATCAGGTTGGGACAATTCGTAACATGTAATTTGATAAGAGAAGACAAATCTTCTCTTAGATCTGGAATTCTTATCAAATTAGGGCAATTTGATATCTCCAATTCCTCAAGAGATGTACAAGATTGTAACTCAATGGGTAGATCTTCAACAGCACACGATGAAATCACCAAGCGGGAAGTGGCCTCTGGTATACTTCCAAAATATCTCAAATTGTTACAATCCTTAAATTCTAATCTAG
>BKZX01024430.1:0-17110 GCA_014362285.1 Fagus crenata | reverse complement strand
GCCGAATAGTAATTAGAAATAACATATGGCGACGAAACTTGATTTTCGTTGCCTAAATCTTAAAAAAAGGCATACATTAGGCGACGAAATTTGATTTTCGTCGCCAAAAGTGTAAATTCAAGTGATATTAGGCGACGAAAATTAAGTTTCATCGCCGAATTGTAATTAGAAATAACATATGGCGACGAAACTTGATTTTCGTCGCCTAAATCTTAGAAAAAGGCATACATTAGGCGACGAAAATCAAATTTCGTCGCCAAAAGTGTAAATTCAAATGATATTAGGCGACGAAAATTGAGTTTCGTCGCCGAATTGTAATTACAAATAACATATGGCGACGAAACTTGATTTTCGTCGCCTAAATCTTAAAAACGGCATACCTTAGGCGACGAAAGTTATTTTCGTCGCCCAATGTAATCTATGTTTTGGAATGTAGCGACGAAATATAAATTTCGTCGCCTAAGATTTATATTTGGCGACAAATAAAATATTTTGTCGCCTAAGATAGATATTGGGCGACAAAAAAAAAATTGGTCGCTAGATTTCGTCACCAAATAGTCATCTTGTTGTAGTGTACCTTAGGTGAACCGAAAAATATTCAAAAAAAAAAAAAAATCATTTTCTTTTGGGTATGTCACAAAAATAGATAAAAGTAGTGAAAGTGGTGGAAACATGAACTTAAAGTGTAACTATATGGATGAACACTTCTGTTATTTACTCTGTTGGACCTTGGTTTGTAATTTAAAGACCATTTAATGGCAATAGATATACATTATTATTCATAATTGCTCTTAAATTCACATATACTTAACAATATATGAAAAATATATGCATAGTAATATATATATAAAAAAAAAATTAATACAACATATATCCCCATTGTATCCGTACGCTACTTTTCTAAGAATTGTTGTATCGTTGTACCGTACCGGTACCCAAAGATGGTATATCCAAAATGACATATTATGGAAAGATTTCGATGAGATATATCAATATTTTTATGGAAATTCATAAAAAAAATGTCTTCCCACAACAATATGGTCATGATTATTATGGTCAATCCAATTATGATCAAGAATTAGAATTTGATAGACATAGAATGTTATATGATTCTAATCTTGAAAGAGATGAATATCTACCACAATATAGTCGTGATCTGTAATTCTAATCTTGAATAAGATGATGAAAAATTCATTTATAATCAAGACTTAGAAATTAATGGACAAAGAATGTTCGATGAATCTAATCTTGATTGGAAAAAAGATAATCCATTTATGTTCAAGAATTAGAATTTGGGGAGCAAACCCAAGGCTGGACTTGTTGAGCTACCCCTCAGAGTTATGTATATCTAAATCACTTTCTTGTGTATCACTTTGAAATTTGTATAGCAATATCAATATCAATATCAGCAACATCTACAATTAAAGCAGAGTTGACAAATCCAAAATTATGTATCGCATAAACACTTGGAAGACTCTTCTCTCAGCGATATTCCATCAAACAATATGTCTTCAACCTCTGCATCTTTAGTTCTGCTCTCCACCTCCTTAGTTACTCCATCCATTAGCATTCCCAACCGGTTAGACAAAATACCATTTAGGCTAAAATATGGCTTATGAACCCCAAAACCGCTTCCATTGGACTAGCAACATGTTAGGCAAAATAACATTAAGTTATGGTGCTTAGGCTAAGCAATATTTTATTATATCCTTTATTTTTAATTAGTTCTCTCCTTTCTCTCTCTCTCTTCTTTTATTGGTTTGTGAGTTTCAAAGTTTTAAATGATACAATAAAAAATAAGTAAAGAAATAATATTATAATAAAATAGAATTGAAAATAAAGAATCGGTTGGGGATGTTTTAAAAAGTGATTAGGAAAAATTGAAAAAGTAGTTCCTAAAACTAAAATTTGGCTTAAATTTTAGATAACCCATTGGGAATGCTCTTACAACCATTCATCAATTTTCTCAGGTTGTCCCATAGCTAAAGGGACAACACCTATTTAAGTTTGTTGACTGATCTCATCCCAGTTCGCTTAAAGTAATCGATGCTTAGTCAAATGGTGCAACCACCATGCTCACTAATCCAGAGTACACTTAATGCAGCTACAGGATCCTAATCATTAACAACAACAAAAATTTACAAAGGGAAAGCAACCTCCTTAAACAAATGAGCAGTGAAACAGAAATGGGTGAATTGAATCACAGAGAGAGAGGTAATGTGCTTGACCCACTTGGGTGTTTGTGCGCGAGAGTGTTGGTTCTTGCGTAGTCGGCTAAGGTACTAGGCCTTGTCCTTGATGATGAGCCACACGTTATTGTCGGAGAGTGGATTTTTTGCGTTCTTGGACTTGGGATGCGGCTTGCTTAAGTCGTTGTCGCCATTGAGGAGGAGTGGATGTTGTTAATTTTGGGTTTTGTTGAGGGTGGTTTTCGAGAAGAGGGGAGTTGGAGTGGGAGACAGGGTTCATGGTGAAGATAAGGACTTGAGGTTGAGGATGCTCCGAAGAGGAAGTCTTTTTTTTTTTTTTTTGAAAAAGTATAAACTAAGCTCAGATGGGGGAAAGATGATCTTGGCGGGGCTCGAACCTAAAGAGGAAGTCAGTTATCTAATCGGGCAAATATGAAGCAAAAATCAGGTACAAAATAAACAAAAATAAATAAACTTTATAAGATTAATGATAAAATAATGATGATGTGTAAAATTCTGAAGGCTGAAAATTTTTATGAAGTCAACCAAAAGAAGAAGAAAAAATTAAAAAAAAAAAAAAAAAAACTTTGGTTTTACATTATAGTATATAGATAGATAACCTATATCCCCACTCTATTTCAGCCTCACATGCATAGTTTTAAAAACCGGACCGACCAGTTCAATCGTGAACCGAAGTCTAATCCGATCCGGTTCTCTTAAAAAACCGAAAATTTAGAAAAAGGTGTACAAAAACCGGAAATCGACGGTTCGACCGCGATAAATGCGAACGAGAACGGTTGAACCAGTTATGGTTTGGTTCCGCTTATTTCAAAACTCATCGTTTTCAACCTAAAAACTACACCGTTTTAATCATTTTATTTCATAACCTTTTTTTTTAGGGGATTTTATTTCATAACCTAAACACCGTGACACCCTCCATCTTGTCTGAATCACCATATACCATTAGCCTTTGGCATGTTCCTCTGCACGCTTCGCAAGTTATAGAAACTCCATGTAACTCAAATCTACCTCAAACTTCAAATTCTCAACAAATCCTAAGTGTATTCATAAATAACTAAATTTAAAAAAAAAAATTAAAAAAAAATGGAAAGATATATGTGTGTGTATGTATATATATATTGATTGGTGAGTTACATATGCATATTCACAAATGACACCCTTTCTATGTGTGTGTATGTATATATATATTGATTGGTGAGTTACATATGCATATTCACAAATGACACCCTTTCTACATGAAAATACCTACCAAAAGAATATTGATTAGAGTTAGGTGAGTGAAACACATAGCGAGAGTGAGCGGCTCCACCACCTCTGGTGGGGTAGGATCAATGAGGGAGTAAACGGAGTTTTTGCATTGAATCAAAGAGATTTGATTTAGTGTTGGTGGATGGGGGTCCGAATCAAGTCAAGTTTATTGAGATAGGCAAGCATCATCGATGCGATATTTTTACGGGAAAAGAGGGTGCAATTTGGGTGGGTCGCTGTGTTGAGGAAAGTATTACACGAGAAAGGGAACATGCTTTCATACAAACGGGGGGTGAACACTATAAGACGTATGTAATCTGGCAATACAACAATAGCCATGGGAGGTATGTAGAGGTTACTGAGTGTGGCAGGGGTGGAAGTAGGGGTAGAATTATTATACCAGAGGGTAAAAACCAAAGTGGATAGAGGGGTTTTGTTAAGGAGTTAAAACTCTTATTGTCACCGGAACAGTCTCAGACCATGGGTATATCTCAAGGGGTAGTACAATCCAAAGAGGCAAAGAGGATCGATTTGAAGAACACACGGCCTCTAAACATAGACTCTGGAGAACGTAGATCATATGTGATGGCGGTGGGAGGAATGAAGCATGAGACGACGGTGAAGGCGAAGCCACCTCTCGAAGCGTCGAAGATTAGGAAGGAAAATACCACGGGAAATCAGGGAAACCAAGATCCTCTATAGATTTTGGCACAATCAAAGTGCAAACCGTTACGATTCTTTCCATTTTCTGCTTTGGTGATTGAAAATAAACCCATTAAAGGAGGACTAATCATTTGTTTGAATGATCAAGGTCAATGTAGGGTGTCTTGGGCTCAGAAAGAAGATAAGCTCAAACAAAATTGGGTTCCACATGGGCTTGAGCTTGGTAAAAGCATAGAAGAAAAGGGAGCTTTGATGGGCTCGCAGGCCCATTCCACTTTTGAAGTGGGTGAATCTTCTAAAAGGGTAACGGTAGGGGCCCAGTCACTTACTAAATCCACAGAAAATAAAAAAAAACCCATAGATTCGGAGCGGGTACAACTTAACCCGTTACTTTTGGTCAACCCAGAACCCATAAAACAACACGATAAATCTGATTTTTCAGATTTAGAGGGTTGTTCACACTATGAGATGCTAGAAAGCCCCGAGAAGGTTCGGGAGGATCCCAAAGCCGAGACGACGGAATGCGTCGACTGGAGCCTAATCCTCAAAGATGGGCGACGAGTGGTGATACCTGACTTCTCTACTTCGTCGTGGGGCTTCGCACGAGTCTTGCCGTACTATAATAGCAGCGATTGAGTTGGTGAGGTGTTGGTGCTGCTGATAATTAGGGGTTTGACTTATGGTAGCTCCGTCAAGGAAACTACAGGGAGTTCAGCTAAAGAGGACCCAGGTATGACAGTGATGGCTGTGGAAGATACATCTGATACCTTGGAAATCACACCGTTGGCAATAGATTTTTCTATGCAAGAGGAAAAGACTACCAGTACTGGTGTGTTGGAAAGTTTGGTTGATGTTCAGCAACAACTTTCAGAGTGGCTTATGGGTCACTTGAAAAAGATTGGAAAGGTGTTGGGGGCTTCCTATGAAGGAAATGAGGAGATTGTGATTGGGTTGCTTCAAAATATCGAGGCTTGTAGAATTCATAAGGGTAAGAGTGAGACTCTAGTGAAACAAGGGGGATTGTCAGCAACCAAAGGACTAAGGGAGTTAAGGGGACTCATTATTACTGTTAATTATGAACCAAGAACACCAGAGATTAGACGTCCTTCTAAGGAAAGGGCTTTGATGATTTCCCAATGAATTTGAAAATTGTTTCTTGGAATGTTAGAGGGTTGAATGACCGAGACAAGCGCCTTCGTATCAGAAACTTAATCCGGCTTTGGAAAGCAGATATAGTCTGTTTGCAAAAAACGAAATTGGGAGAAGTTGATAGAAGTTTAATCAAGACTTTATAAAGCTACCCTCATCTGGATTGGTTAAGCTTGGGATCTAATGGTGCTTCGGGAGGTATTTTGATGCTGTGGGATAAGAGAGTTGTGGAGAAGTTGGATGTAGCTGCTGGTCATTTCTCTCTATCTTGCAAATTTCGAAACGTTTCAGATCAGTTTGAATGGATCTTCATTGGGGTCTATGGCCCAAATGTTGATAGAGATAGGCGAGCATAATGGGAGGAACTAGCTGGGTTAATATGCTAGTGGGATGCCCTTTGGTGTATTGGAGGTGATTTTAATGTTGTTAGATTCCCAAGTGAGAAATCTGGGCAGGTTCCTTTCTCTACAACTATGCAAGATTTTTTAGATTTTATATCTGACTTTGGTTTGCTTGACACTCCTCTGGAAGGGGGTAAATTTACATGGTCTAACAATTGGGAATCTACCTCGATGTCTAGGTTAGACAGATTTCTTTTTACTACTGATTGGGCAGATCATTGTGGGTGGTTTCTCAGCAGCAACTTCCTCGAGTTTTGTCTAACCATTTTCTTATTTTATTGAATTGTGGTCGGATAATTGGAGGGAATTTTCCTTTTCGATTTGAGAATATGTGGCTCAAAGTTGAGGGTTTTGTTGATAAGGTCTGAAGCTGGTGGGAAGCATATACTTTTGAAGGGTCTTCGAGTTATATCATGGCAAGTAAATTAAGGGCTTTAAAGGTTGATTTGAAACAATGGAATGCTTAAGAGTTTGGGAATATTGCATATAAATAACAATGTCTTTTACACTCCTTACATGAGATAAAGACCCTTGCTGAGAGTCGATCTTTAACTGAGGAAGAAAAAAAGGAGAAAGCCAAATTGATCCTAGACTGGGAGAAGAATACTCTTTTGGGCGAAATTAGTTGGAGACAAAAATCTCGGGCAACATGGCTTAAGGAGGGTGACAAGAACACTAAGTTTTTTCATGGTGTTGCAAACTCTCATAGACGAAATAATACAATCCGTCAATTATACATTGATGGTGAACTCTCTTCAAACCAAGAGGCTATCAAGGCTCAAATATCCAAGTTCTACCAGACCCTTTATATTGAAGATACTTTGGATGGTCTTGATTTTAAGCCTATTAAGACGGAAGAGGCTGCTTGGCTGGAACGCCCCTTTGAGGAAGATGAGATTACCACGGTAGTTCGAAGCATGAATGGTGACAAATCCCCGGGCCCGGATGGTTTCCCAATGACTTTTTACCACGCTTGTTGGCATGTGATTAATGATGATTTGATAGTTGTTTTCCATGAACTCTACACTAAAGGTTCAATAGAAAAAAGTGTTAATGCAAATTTCCTCACTCTTATACCAAAGAAGTCTAATGCTAATGAGGTGAGAGATTTTAGGCCTATCACATTGGTGAGTAGTATTTACAAAATTGTTGCTAAAGTTCTTGCTAACCGTTTTTGTACGGTTTTGGATGGTATCATTTCTCCAACACAAAATGCCTTTGTGAAAGGCCGAAAGATTTCAGACTTGGTTCTTATTGCAAATGAGTGCATTGATAGTAGATTACAAGCTGCTATACCTAGGGTTTTATGTAAACTGGATGTGGAAAAAGCTTATGACCATGTAAATTGGAAATTCTTGTTATATCTATTGGCTAGATGTGGTTTTTCTGAGAAATGGAGGAAGTGGATTTACTTTTGTATTTCCGCCGTTTGGTTTTCCATTCTCATTAATGGAAGTCCGGAAGGTTTCTTTGGTAGTACTCGTGGGATTAGGCAAGGGGATCCACTCTCACCTCTCCTTTTTGTTGTCATTACAGAGGCTTTGAGCAGGATGATGACAAGGGCTATTGAGGGGGGTCTGCTGTCCAGTTTCCAGGTGGGTTCTTTGGACAACAATTTGCTGCATATCTCTCATTTATTGTTCACCGATGATACATTAATTTTTTCCGATGCCAATCTTGACCATATCTTTCATATCTGCCTATTATTCTCATGGTTTGAAGCTATTTCGGGCTTGAAGATTAACTTATGTAAATCTGAGATGGTTCTGTGGGTCCTGTTCTGGATTTGGAGAGATTGGCTGAAATTATGGGCTGTAAAATTGCTCAATTGCCTATGAATTACTTAGGTCTCCCTCTTGGTGTGAGATTTAAGTCTAAAGCTATTTGGGATCCCATTTTGGAGAAGATGGAATGTAAATTAGCTGGATAGAAACAAATGTATCTATCCAAAGGGGGGAGAATTACTTTGATCAAGAGTACTTTGTCAAGTTTACCCACTTATTTCTTGTCCCTTTTCCCAATTCCTGTGGCGGTGGCGTCTTGTATTGATAAAATTCATAGATATTTTTTGTGGGGTAGAATAGGGGAGGGAAAGAAATTCCATTTAGTCAAATGAAGTCAAATATGTCAACCAATAAACTCGAGAGGCCTGGGTTTTTGGAATTTGAGACTTTTTAACAAAGCACTATTGGCGAAATGGCTATGGCGTTTTGGCAATGAAAGGGAGGCTTTATGGAGATAGGTTATTGTAGCTAAATACGGCAATCTTCATGGAGGATGGACTTCTGGGGAGGTTTCGAGTCCCAATTGTGTTAGTTTATGGAAAAATATAAGGAAGGAATGGGACGCATTTTCTCGTTTTCTGAGCTTTGAAATTGGGGATGGATCTATGGTTCGATTCCGGACTGATAGATGGTGTGGGACTTGTAGTCTTAAAGAGGCATTTCCTGAATTATTTCGCATTACTTGGAATAAAATGGCTTTGGTTAAGGAGCATATACAATATCGTAATGAAGTGGTATCCTCGATGTTGAATTTATTCGCCTTGCTCAAGATTGGGAGGAGGAGTCCATCTCTTCTTTCTTGGATTTATTATATTCAAGTTCTGTGAAGGGGTATGGGTTAGATAAGGTCTGTTGGAGAGGATCTCAACAAAAGGGCTTCCAAGTGAAGTCATATTACAAAGCTTTGATACTGCAGAATGCAAAAGTAGGACCTTGGAAGAACATTTGGAAACTAAAAGTTCCCTTCAGGTGGCATTTTTTGTGTGGACTGCTGTCATGGATCCTATTCTTACCATGGATAACCTTAAATGACGTCGGGTGATTATACTTGATTGGTGTTGTATGTGTAAAAACAGTGGTGAATCCTCTTCTCATCTTTTGTTACATTGCTCAGTTGCAAGGGATCTATGGAACTTTATATTCAACATATTTGGTATTCAGTGGGTCATGCCAAAAGATGTTAGAGATCTATTGGCTTGCTAGTGGGAGGGCAAGGGTAGATTGAAGAATAAGGAGTTGTGGCACTCGGTCCCTTACAGTGTGTTTTGGTGCATTTGGTGGGAGCGAAACTCTAAATCTTTTGAGGGCAAAGAAAGAAACTTGGTGGATCTTAAATGGCATATTCTTCACACATTGATGGAATGGTCAAATGCCTCAGGCTTGACATCTTTTTCCTCTATTTTTGATTTTCTAGATTATTGTATTTTGTAATTCATTCAAGTTATGTTCTTAGCACACTTCCTATGTCCTAGGACATGCCTCCTTTTTTTGATGCAATAAAATGTTTTATTACCTATCAAAAAAAAAAAAAAAAATCCTAAATATGTCATTAATGGATATTAGAAAATATTATTACAAACCATTGTAACAAGCAATGTTTTAAAAACCGAACCGTTAAAGAATCAGAAAAAGCAAAGGTTCAAGGTTTTAGAACGACAAGTTTTTTAGGTCAGAATGGAGGATGAACCATGATAATGTCATAATTAATTTAGTAATTAATTGAAATACAAATAAACGGATTAAATTTGTAAAAAATAGCAAAAGTAACTAAAAGTGATATATAAAGAAATTTAAACAACTTTCAAATGTATTTTCGTAACTTTTATTAGACAAATCTATATCTACAATCTATTATATCTATTATATAAACTAATAGGTGAAGCTTAGAGATTTTTTTTTGTCTCCTCCCAAACTTGCCACGTCAGATTTGCTCTTCCCATATCATTCCCAATCTGATGGCCTACTTTCCTCTTTATTTTGTTGGGCTTTTGTGATCCGGCCCACTTCCTTTTTAATTTTGTTGTGCTTTTATTATTGTAACGTTTTTACCTTAAGTTTTCTCTCTCATCCCACCTTTTCTCTTCTCTCTGCCTCACCTCCGCCTCCATCATCTTCAGCCGTTAAACTCCCCCCAGCTTCCCGTGTGGTTGTTTGACTTCCCCATTAAATCCAACCTTTTCTCTTCTCTCTGCCTCACCTCCGCCTCCATCATCTTCAGCCGTTAAACTCCCCCTATCTTCCCGTGTGATTTTTTGACTTCCCCATTAAATCCAACTCGCCGTTTCGCCCCCCCTCCAACCCTCTCTCTTTCGACTCTTCCTCTCCCCATCGTTAATTCCCTCTCTTGCCGCCCCTCATTAAAATCGTAGAGGTTTCCTATTTAAACCCACATAATCTTGGCTATGGGTCGTGGGTCTCGGTCAACAGTGATTATCGGTGATTAAAAACCTTTTCAGTGTGTGCACGTTTTGTGTTATGGGTCGTCATTTTGTGATAGCTTTGGCTTTTTAGGCCAATGGATTGAGCTCTTCTGATTTTGCTTGCAAGGTGTTTGTCAAAATTCTTGAACATTCCGCAACAACCCAAGGTGAGTCTTTTTTATTTTTATTTTCCTGCGAATATATAACTATTTGCCTGTTTGTTTGGTGGCTGGATCTTGACAACGACTGTGACACAAACTGGGGATGCTTGCTAGCTGAATAAAAAATTATGTGTCCATTGCAAGCTCGGCTTGAAGTTTGGAAAAGATTGGTACACAAACTCTAGAAAACCACCTTCTTTTCTCTCTCCCTCCAACTACGCATTATTATTTTGGTGTAGACGAAACTACCAAAACTTTTTGTTACACGCATGCAATATGTTTGATAAAATAGCTAAGTGCTTTGTTATTCTTTTATAATTTGATTTTGTTCTTTTGGTGGTTGTAAAATTGGGTTATATGTCCGGAGAATAGAGTCAGTGCCTTTTTTCCAAACTTCTAGAGTGAGTAGTTATTTATTCTCAAATACCCATAGCTTATTTAGTTACCCCAATTTCACTAATATCTATTCCTTTGATATGTGAGTAGAAATGTGGTCCGTTTTCATGTTCATATTTATTTTCGCCTATCTGCTTTGTAAACTTCCAAGTAAGCCAAATAAGAGACAGCTGAACATGATTATATACCAAGATGAACCTTCAGCCCAACTATAGACAAAAAAAAAAAAAGAAGATAAAATTTGAAGTTGATCATGTAAGACCACAGACTATGCTTTATGATAAAAGATTTTCCTCATTTTAATGGAATTTTGCTTTCTAATAATATCTTTAGCTTTCATTTGACAATTCTTCATTCTTGCTTCAATATTCTTCAATATCTCACTAATAGAAAGAATAGATAGTTAAGAAAGGACAATTCTTGGTCAAGTTAGTATGAAAATAAATTACGCATAAGGGGTTGTTGTCTTACTATATATTTTTATATTACTTGAACCCAAAAAATTCTGTTGGACAAAGAGGACATTTGCAGAACTTTGAGCAAAGACAAAGATGTTTGGTCCAGGAACTTGAAGGCTCTCAAGGTATGGGGGAGGCTATGAAATGAGAAGTATATGTTTTAATGTAAAAGAAAAGACCAACTTTGATCTTAGTGTCAGAAGTGAGGTTGAATAGGTCTTTTGAGGGCAATAGATTTTGCAATAAAGATCTTTAGAGATTCCATGATTAATCATGTGGAAGAAATGTAATTTTTTCTGTACCTTTCTTCTAGGGAGGACAAGAAATATAATTGTAATTTCTGACTAATATCTAAGATGGGATGCCTATAAAAGTTTGGGGTTCAGACCTCTCTCTTTCCATTCCCTCTTTAGAGTATCATATGGATAGAAACCTGGATCCATTGGGGTGATTGCTTGCATATACATTTGAAATCAATCTCCTTCATGATAATACATTAAATAAATCATGGTGTATGTAGCTTTGTAAGAGAAAATTATATTAAATAATTTTAAGCATTAAGTTAATTGAGTAAATATAAATCTAATTATAGTAAAAAGGGTGTGTTTCCACTTTAAGATAACTATTGAGCTATTTGATAAAATGTGCTTGAGCCACACCTTTTGTTCTGATTCTAGAATTGTAGTACATGCTTTTTATACAATTGCCATTTTGAAGGCAAGATGCTCATGTCATGTAAATCATTTTCATGCATAGTTAAAGTGCAACCAAACTTGCATTTATCCTTTTGTTCCTTAACAAATCTTGGTGAAATTCTTAATTTATTGAATACTCCCTGTTTTCTTTTTTTATTTAAATAATTTTTTATTCCTAGGGACAAATGTTTATGGAAAAATGTAGCAGCATGAATGTAGTAGGAAGTACTCAGTACTAATTCTGAGGAACATCTTGCTCTGTCCTATCTGATTGTCAACTACTTGCAAGCATTTTTTTACGTTTTCTTTATGAACTCAAAATCGTAGGATAAATTTAATTTGGAGCATTCATTTAGTTGTAAATTATTTTTAAAAAGAAATACACGAAAGATAAATAACAGAGCTAAAAATACATGAAAATACAAAGAATGTAGATCTTTAATTCATATGTACCATTTTAATTCATCTATGAAAGTATGCTTTTAAAACATAGATACCATAGCCTAATTTCTCGACATTGTAACAGTATTGCTACGCTCATCAACTTAAGCAAGAAACCAGATGGGACACTACCCTTCTCTGTGAGCAGTAAATGCACTATTGTCTCTTCAGAATTTGTATCAAGTTGTACATTGTCTTTTTTGAGCGAGTTTACATAAACGATTTGTAATATATATTATAGAAGTGCTTATATAAAATATATATATATATATATACTCTGGAAGTAATTGTTGTGGTTTGTTTAATTACCTTGCCTTACATCCCATGCTGGACTTTAGAAAAAGAGATTATTGATGTATCTTCTTTAATCACCATAGTGGTAGTAATTTTTAGATGTGAGTTCTTGGTTGAAATTATGATGCATAGATTTGCACTTGGATATTTTGCTGAGTTCTGTTTTGAATATCTAAGTTACATTATATGCTAAATGATCCTTGGCATTTCAGGTAAGTATCCTGCAAAGCAATCAATCCATCTTCCTGAAGGAGCTTATGCAAGTAGGAATTGGTAACTTCATATATGAGGCATTGAGGAACTATTTACGTGCTCATTTTTCTCATTGTCATAATGTCATCCAAATATCTATTGTGGAAACAGTGAACAGTTGCTAGCTATAGTGGCTTTTAGATTTGAGGGGTATTACATATGCTTTTTGGGTATGAATGGAAGAGGATGATTGCAATATCTTTTCTTGCACAAAGTATTGCTCTTTACTACATTTTTGTTTTGTTGTCAATATAAACTGGTAGTCTAAACTCTCTTAATTCTATACTTTTATGTAGAGTTGCGGCCTCTTAGAACCTTTTGTATTGAGGGAATAAAATTTTTGGTTATTCCTCACATAACCTTTTGTATTAAGGGAATAAAATTTTGTAAATGTCTACTTATATATTTCAATGTGCACAGTCAAGAAGAAACTGATAACAGGTGTGCTTTGCCCAGTCTGTCACCAATGCATGGATTGTCGAATTGCTCTGCCACTTTAAGTCATGATTCTTTGAATCCAATGTAAAGAATAAGTGAAAGTGGTGCTAATTATTTCAATGATCTTGATAGAAAGAAAAATGATGTAATGAAAAATGCCATGGCCCGTTTGGTTACCATCTCAGCCAACATCCCATTTTTTTTTTTCTTTGGTAAGATCTGCAATGTACACAACACGTGTTTGATCTGTTCCAGTAGAAAACCTATATAAAAAATGCAGTTTTCTCATGTTAATTGATTGAGTGATATTTATAAAACAATTTAAGCTAGATAAATCACTTAAAGAAATAATAATCTTGATTAATATAAGAAATCAACAAATCAAATCAATAACATTGTTCTAATAAAATCTGTTTCAGCCTTATATACCCAAGAAAGATGTTGGACCATGCTACCTGGATACTTCAAGCTTGACACTTCAACTTCCTGCATCTAAAGCGACAGAGATTTATATTTTCTAATCTTTATCATTCCTATCTTTTGTTCTTTTGTAGTAACTATTGTTTCACAGCCTTTGTGCAAATGGGATTAAAAAAGAATGTAAAAAAAAAAGGGGTGAAATATGGTTGTTGGCAATTTGACTTTATATGTATCATTCCATTTATACTTAAATGGCCATACAATATTTATTCCATTCGAATTTATGTTCTATCAATTTTTGGAATGGTTAATGGACTTTCAATTTCCTTTTTGAATTTGAGAATTTCCTTTTTTATTGTTCCTTTGTTTGGAAAAACATGGCAGGCTTTGACTATTGTCTTCATTCCTTCTTTAAACAAAGCAGAGAAACTCCCTACTGCAATATTGTCGTTTTCCCTCCTAAGCCATTTACTCCCACTTCAACCCTTCTTTTTTCATTTCCCACTCACTTGTCCTCTGATTGAATTACTTCCTTCTTCTGCTAACAACCCAAGAACAGAAAAGAGGTAATGCTCTCTCCCTATATCTTTGAAATTAATATTTCGAATCCATGCCTTCGTTCACAAATTCATATAAATTTATACTGAAACTTAAATTTTAAATTAAACTGTCTATTGCTATTTTTTTTTTTTTTTTTTTAAATTAAGGTCATTTTAGGTTTTGTTTCGAGAGATACGAAGAAAGTCCCTTTTCTTTACAATGTGATCCCAATTGGAGAGAGATAAATCTATACCTCCCAAGATAGATAACATTACTAGGATTATGATGCCAATAGTAGCCAGTATGGCTTTTGACAATGTCTTGATGATTGATATATATAGAGGTCCCATCTAAATCAAATAGTAAACCAACCCGCCTACAAACAATTTGTACTCTATATCGTGTAATGTGTATCACAACGTTTAATAATTTTTTTTTGTTTGTTTATACATTTTGTTATATATGTTTTTCCATCTGTTCAAAAATAAATTATTAACATCTTTGAAAACTATGAATTTTCTTTTTGCTTCAATATTCCTATAATTTCCTCTATTCACAAATAAATCTTTTCATAATTTTTGTTACTATTTTTTAAAATTGTGTTGCTCTTCGATTTATATTATCGTGTTGTCTTTCCAATAAAAAATTATCACTTTAATAATTTACGATAAAAATTAATACTAGCATTGCTTTTCAATAATGCATATTTTTTACGACCAGTTTCCTAATGAACCACTAATTATAACTAAAATGCCTTAGCCTAAGATAACAAAGAAAAGCTATATAATTAGACAAGAGACATGTACAATAGAGTTGTTTTTTTATTAATTTATTTATTTTAATCGTGATCTTTGCTAATTGGTTTTTTGTAGGTAGAATGCAGTCTTCTTATTATGCACGTTTGAGACGTGATTCTTTTGATGGAGCGTCGTCTTCTCAAGATACTGTTAATAAATGTAAGTTGAAAACAACATGTCTTGATAAAATGTTTTTTACAATAACTTTCTTTCATAAAGTTTCATAGTCTTATTTTTTTCAATTATAATTTATCATTTTTTATTTGTCAATTTTCTAAAATTGTGAAATGTTTATGGTGTATTACTATTATTAAATCTGATTTGTATTACTTTTATCTGATACCTACTTTTAATTTATGTTATTTTTGTTGAGTTAAACAACTTTTTTAGTCTTGGAGTACATGGAACAAAATAATTCATGTTTTTATCTTTTGTAGTTTAATGAAATCAGCATTTAATTTTTTTTGTGACACAACAAATTTTATTCATGCACCATAAAAGTTTTCCTAACTAACTACAACTGCTAAGCAATAATTGGAACAAATGGTTGAAGTGGAAATGCTATTTAATGACTTTAATTTTGTATTGTGTTTTGTCATTCCTTTGATGTAAAATTCTAAATATCAATTCTGTCCTACAATTGATATTGAAAGTATGTTCTAAATTGACCGTCTCTACTTTTGTAAGGGTATTTTATTGTTCTCTTTGACCTTTTTCTTAAATTAAAAAAAAAAAAAAAAAAATTGTAGGGAGGATAGACTGTTATTATGCACGGTTGAGAAGGAGGCTGATAATGGCGAGGAAAAGATTTCGAAATGTTGGAACCGTTCATGATGTTTCTAGACTTCAACCTATTCATGCTGGAAAACAGTTAAATAACTTTAGCAACATTGATGTTTTGCAAGGAGAGGTTTCTTTAGAAAGAGGTGTTCCTTCATTCACTGTTGTCACGCCTTTTCAACATAATATTATTATAGGTGAATTTGTTGTAGATTTTTTTTTTTTGGGATTCCCTTAAAAATAATAATTGAAGTTTTAATTATATATATATATATATAGATAGACAAACGACATGTACAATAGAGTTGTTTTTTATTTATTTATTTTAATCGTGATCTTTGCTAATTGATTTTTTGTAGGTAGAATGCATTCTTCTTATTATGCATGTTTGAGACGGAGAATGATTTTGGACAAAAAAAAAAAGGCACGTGATTCTTTTGATGGAGCGTCGTCTTCTCAAGATATTGTTAATAGATGTAAGTTGAAAACATCATGTATTGATAAAATGTTTTGTACAATAAACTTCTTTCATAAAGTTTCATAGTCTTATTTTTTTTCAAAAATAATGTACCTTTTTTTATTTCTCAATTTTCTAAAATTGTGAAATGTTTATTTTGTATTACTATTTTTAAATCTGATTTGTATTACTTTTATCTGACTCCTACTTTTAATTTATGTTATTTTTGTTGAGTTAAACAACTTTCGTAGTCGTGGAGTACATGGAACAAAATAATTCATGTTTTTATCTTTTGTAGTTTAATGAAATTAGCATTTAATTTTTTTTGTGACACAACAAATTTTATTCATGCACCATAAAACTTTTTTATTTATTTAACTACAACTGATAAGCAATAATGGGAACAAATGGTTGAAGTGGAAATGATATTTAATGATATTGAAAATATGTTCTAAATTAACTGTCTATACTTTTGTAAGGGCATTTTGTTGTTCTCTTTGACCTTTTTCTTTAATTAATTAATTAATTAATTTTTTAATTTTTAATTTTTTTTGTGTAGGGAGGATAGAGTGTTATTATGCACAGTTGAGAAGGAGGCTGATAATGGCGAGGAAAAGATTTCGAAATCTTGGAACCGTTCTTGATGTTCCCAGACTTCAACCTATTCATGCTGGAAAACAGTTAAATAACTTTAGCAACGTTGATGCTGTGCAAGGAGAGGTTTCTTTAGAAAGAGGTGTTCCTTCATTTACTGTTGTGATGCCCTTTCAACATAATATTATTACATGTGAATTTGTTGTAGTTTTTTTTTTTTGGCCTCCGATTAAAAATAATAATTGATTTTTTAATTATATATATAGATTTTTATATTATTTTACTTTTGTATGTATCAAATGTCCATTTGCTTATTATTTAGGCCATTCAAGATATGAACAAGTCCCTCTGCTTACTAATGATTTCGGGCCTAATATGTCAAACAATGAATGTTCTGTGGATATGTCGCAGCTTTATACGCAAAGGGCTAACCATTTCTATTTTGGTTTAAAATAACACGTCTACTTATCATTTCTAATTGTTTTCCTTGAATCACTTCTATTGAAATAAAA